>JAPERH010000190.1:0-69272 GCA_030411535.1 Beauveria australis | reverse complement strand
TATATTTTAGTAGGGTTTAAGGCTATAAGCGGAATTATCTAGATATACTATAGTAAAAATATCTAGCTTAAAAAGTTTTCCACGAGAGGGACTTACTATATAATACAGCTGCGAACCTAAAAATGCCTAAGCTACTCTTACTATCCTCTTATTAACTCTATACAACGTCGCAAACGAATATAGTAGCCGCATTGAGAATTAGTTCCGCGGTTGCAGTTTTAGCAAGGATTATCCTAGGTATAAGTGCTACTTAGCATAAGATGTAGGTAAGTAGGAGCATATTATAGCGGCAGATATGCCGGATAGGTGATGAGATTTTTAGTAGTACTGGCTTCTATAGTTCACTTTTAGGCAAGGAAACAGTAGTTACTACCCCGCACTATACTCATGTATTTTATATTCTGCCTATACTCTATTAGATACTACTAATATAACAAGTTCCGACGGTAAATCTCCACGTAGCAAGGGCCGGCTTCGCAAAGAAATGTCGCCGTTGGTAGTATGAACGCAACGTTGTATTCGTATCGTAATAGCACTCGGCCTATAGGGCCTGATTCCGAGAGTAACTCTCGGCAAGTCTCATAAGAAAAGCCGTAGTCTTTTTTATGAAAATCACTAATTCTTATATGATAATAGAGCACCTATTATACCCTTATTATAGAGGTACTACGCCTAGAAAAAACTCCCGGCTAAGTTAGGGGGGAGTTTCTCTTAATAAGAGAGTATATAAAGCTAGTATATCCACCCACGACTTGTACTCTCACGATAATTCCTAAAACTAAGAGTTTTTCTCGGAATCAGGCCTATAATAGCGGGACGATTCGGAAGCAACAGCCAATTTGTTGGCGTGCCATTTTCCAGGGCCGGCCTAAGTTGAGTGTGAGATAGGCCACTAAGCCGTGCAAGCCGAATAACGGCTAGCAGGAATGGCGATCATGTCCCTAAGCTAGAGGTCAGGTGCGACCGCAGCTATACCGACGTAACCATTAACTTCACTGCCGTTAGGGTAGATACAGGTCCCTCAGATCCATAGTATCATCGCTCTTTAATTATTACTATCATTGATCGTGTTGATAGAGTTCAAATAAACCACTAGGTGGGGCTCGCTAGCCTAAAGGTGTTTACTAGTATTTATCCGACGGCCTACGAACCGGGAAACAAACCGGGAAGGCTGGCGGAGAATCAGGGGTTACACATAAGTCTGCGGGTTCTCTATCGAAAGACGGCTAGCCGACTGCGAGATAACGATTCGACCCCTGCAGAGCAATATTATCTTAGAAAGACTAGTTGTATGAGTAGTGGCGCTACTGGGCACATAAAGTGCTGCATCTCCGCGACCCGTTGAGCAAATGAGGTTATAAGCCTTTCCTCAACTACTAGTGAGAGCATCTCTGGCTGCTCTAGGTTATTCAATTTTGCCATCAGCATATTGAACCTATATTTTCGCATTTTTATTTGCGCTTACATTTTATGTCTCGTCTGTTTGCCCACAGCTACTCACTGTTCACATGTCTCACCAATCGAAACTGGGCTGTCAGCGTCGCCGCCTGCTGATGGTCGCACAATTGACCGCCTACATTTCTATTGCGTGGGCCACTGCATCCTTTCCTACATACGAGTTGACTAGCTCAAAGAAATTCAGCTCTGAACTACAGGCCGACATTGCAGCATCGTCCTTTGTAGGAGTTGATGGCAACTTTCACTTCATCACGTCGGTAGCTTCCTATGCTGCATATGACGATGGCACTTCATTCACCAAGACGGTCACCGGGGATGACTTTGGCGAACTTGTGAATACGTTTAGCTCAAAAACACCTACGAAGAAGTATAACTCGTACTGGAATAAGACCGGGTCAATGTGCTACCAGCTAGACAAACGGACTATCAACCCGATCCCGTCTCTATACCAGGACGACCATTGCGATATCGTGGGCGTCTGGATCGACCCAGACTCAAAGGCTTGGCTGGGTATTGTCAATGACGAATACCAGTTTGATCCCTGGGTATTCGCTGGGAAAGACCAGAACAGCAGAATACACACTGGCAAGCACACTAACCGCGTCATGCTGGCCAAGTCTTCGGACCAAGGAACGTCTTGGGAGATTGTCAATCAAATTCTTACTGATCGCCTACAGCCCAGGCAGACCGTTACTGAGGCTCTATTTCCGAACACAACATTCAGTTACGGCCTATCCGGCACACGAATCTATTTCGATTACATCCACGGCTACGCATACGCCTTATATAATAGCCAAATTCGAGAGAAAAAGAGCTTTGCAACCATAGCCACAGCAAATCACCTGGCCCGCGCCCCACTACAGAATGGCCTCGCCCCCTCGACGTGGCGCAAGTATTATAACGGTCGGTGGGATCAGCCAGGTATCGGTGGAATTGATGGTACAGTCGGGGATCCTTTGGGGCTGCAGCTCATCTACGTCCCGGACTCTGACTATATTGCTTATGAGGGCACCGGCGCTGACGGCAAACCTGTCAAGTATCAGGCTAAGCCATTCGCTCGTGGAGGAAACTTCACATTTTCTGATGGGAGCGGAACCGAGTATGTTGTCGATACAACTGCGAAAGCTCTACGGCTTGCCGGAACCGGTCAGCTGATTTCGACGGTATCGTACCTTGACCCCGCACTGAATCGCACCATCACCATCGGACCAGGTGGTTCGAACCTTGTTGTCAATTCAACCGACAGATACGGAGTTTCAGCGTCGTATTCGCCTGTGAACAACCACTACATCTTCAAAGACACTGTGACCGGTCGTTTATACGTGCCAACTCGCACACTTTCGGAAGCCGCTTTTACCTACAACGTGTACTCAGATAAGTATAGATCGATTGGCTACGACAATTACGTGTATGAGAATGATGACCTGGGAAGGCCTGATAACTGGGTGCCTGTTGGCGGGCACCCTGCTGAGGTTGGGCACCATCTTGCCTATATATCTGTCATTGATACTGGCAGTCTCACAAACCAGAACGTTGGTTCAGTAACTTATTCCATCATTTCAGATCTATATGTTTCTATAGATACGATCACGCAGGTGGCCCACAACACAAACCAGAGAGCTTACAGTGTATATCGTGCTCCTAGGGACGCCAGTGGAAATGCCATCAAATCCGATGTGGAATACAAGATCAGCGTCGGAACATCAGCCTTGGATCTTGGATCGGGCAACCAATGGTATCTGGATCCCGTCAAGGACACGCACAATTCACAGTATATCAGCGGATTCTATCGCCTGCGCCACACTGTCAAATTGAACGGAACAACCCAATACCTCCAAGTGCTCGGCGATACTCCTGCTCTCCAGCGCAATATTGGGGCTACTGTTGCACTCGGACCTCCGCAGAAACTGTACGATGCGAACGGCAGAAACGGTTATGGCTCCCCTGGCGGCAGTGATCAATGGTATATACTCCCATTTGGTAGTAACATCAACCAGCCGTTGGATTCTTCTACGTCTCAAAGCATCGTCGACAAAGCACAAAATACTTCTTTATTTGATGCCTCTGGAGCCAAATTAGTCAACCGAAATAGTGGCCTTGTTCTCGGTGTCCGCTATGGCAAGTTTGAGCTCGCGTTTAATTCCTTTGCACAGAATAAAGCTGCCAAGCTGATTGTTCAAAAGAACTAAGGCCATCAGATATGTCGAAGTGGAAGAAAGGAAGTAAACACTATAACGATAGATCAATGCTCAGAATCTTTCAACTATCTCTTTGATAAAGATTATGGAATCTCTAGTTCTACAATGTCAAATACATGAATTTCGAACGCCATGTAATGAGTCAGCAACGAAGTCTCTGGCTATCTCTCTTGTTGGCGTATACTCAGAGCTGTCTCTGATTTGTAGGCAGTGTGGCTATAGTTGAGGTTAGACTTGACGTTACTTACGTTGGACGTTTAGTTACGTTGAGTTCTCGATCGAAGGTTGAAGTTGTAATTATACGAATCAAGTCTAATAATCATGAAATCTTGGAGTGCTTGAACTCCTTCAGAGTTTGCCATAAGGTATTACTGCGTTAGTAGTAGTAGTCTATAACGCTTACACACGTCTAGTTCCGAACGCTTATCCATTATACGTCGCATTGAGGCATCATTTTGTCGCTATAACATTTTTAGGCCTAAATCAGACACTGCGCACCGGAAGTTTATTGTTGGCCTCTTCTTCAAGGTAGTCTACGAATCTAGAGAATATGCTATTGTTAGTAAGAAACACTGGAGGTATCCACCTGCCCTCCACTCTCCCACTTTCCTAAGTAACTGAGTGTCACATATGAGGGACAATGACTGTACGCTAAGAACCAGGCGTCTGTGTTTTTTGGCGTGACACTGGGCCATACCTCAGCGGGCCGACGGCTAGATTTTCAAGGGTATGAAATGGCGCGTATTGGCTAAGATTAGTGTAGGCAGACGAGTAATGGCGTCGTAAACCTGATCACGCGGAGGCTAGGTGAGCACAGTACGACGAATTACTGCTATGATTTTTCCAGACAGACTAAGAGACGTTCCCAAAGCGGGTGACGAGCGAGCTCCACGTACAGGCCTTCGAGGTTACAGTGCCTTATCAATAACCGTGACTTTCCCTATTTCACCAACAAATTTTGAGCCAATACTCGCAACTGGTGCTTCGAATGCCATTGGAGCCCAAACAAACCTTTGACCCCATATGCCTAGGACAGTGAGAAACTCTATTCTTTTGCCGCCCGATATACTAAGAAATGTTCTCTCATTTTTCCGGCTAATATTGACATTTGTCCAGGTATTAAGAGGCAAGGTATAATTAAGCGTGTAGAAGATGCCGCCGCTGATCATTGTAAGATTGTGATGATCAAATGTCAGTGTTGAGTCGGGGCCATCAAAAAGCTTCCCTTGATGCTGTTGCGGTTTCACTGAGAAGCTTAATGTGAAATCGCGTCCTTTGCTGCCTAGCGGTGTCTCAATCCAACAATCGCCTGAGAATTGCATAGATTTGTTCATAGCTCGGCAGCCATGGCCTTGAATTTTGCCGTGGTAGTTGTTTCCTGAATAATCCTCTACCTCGTTTCGGCCATCTGTGGATTTCAGAAAACGGTAATCTAGTATAGTGCTCGTCTTGGACTTGATTCTGCGTTCTAAGTTTTGACCAGGGGCTGAAGCTTGCAAGCTCTCCATGACTTTGTCATACTGAGCTTCCGTCAAATTGCCTCCCCATTGCTTATCTGCCATGGCTGGCAACGCGTCGCGAAAAGCATGAAACGCTTCAAGAACAGTTGTGCCGTTAGGGCCCCAATCGTTCCAAAGGCAGACCAAGTGCCCATGCACGTTTGGATCACTGCGTGGCGGATTGTTGGCAACATTGGTGACGTCAAAAATGTTAGGCGAAAACTGACGATGGCTGGGGCTGCCAGTAAACGCCTTGGACTTGGACAAGGGTGGCATATACGTCGCCGACCATTTGTTGACAATGTAGAAATAGTTATAAGCATTCAAAACTTGATAACCATTCTTGATGAAGTCCCAGTAAGCGTTGTCATCATAGTTTGCCCAATGCTGTTGCATCACATTCTTCGACACGTCAGATCCCTGTGACGGAGTAAATGTACCCCAAATTCGAACTTTCTTCCCTGACTCGCTGAGAATGTGCTCTGCTATCTCATTAACAAACCGGGAGTAGTCTCGAATATGTCTTTTGTCATATTCATCGGCACCAATGTGCACCGTCTTCGAGTGAAACCAGGGTAAGAATGTGGACCAGATCATCTTTACAGCTGGTATTGTCTCGGGATGAGAAATGTTGAGCATGCTCATATCCTCGAGTCCTAGCTGAGGCTTCCACTTGACGATAGAAAGGGCATGCCCTGGGGCCTCAATTTCGGGTACAATCGTCACTCCTCTAGCAGCACAAGTCCTTTGCATGTCTTCCAAGTCTTGTCTCGAGTATGATTCATTCTTCAAAGGGCTCAACCCCGCCAAGGCTGGGTTCTCGGACCAAGGGCGAAATGCACTGTAAAGACTCAGGGTCCGTTCCTTCGAATAGCGTTGAGGGTAGTTATTTAGATTGTCGCTCATGTGAATCTGTAGTGTGTTTTGCTTAAAGAAAGATAGGTAGGAACACAATTCCTGGATGAAATTTGGGGGATAGAAATGCCTACCCGCATCAAGCTATCAGCTGTTAGTAATGTTTAGTCAGAAAGGCAACTGTCAAAAGACATACCATCAATCCACGATTAGCCCATCCCGGAGAATCAGTCGCAATACCATAATTAAGCTTCTTTTCGTTGAGAACGGCTAGCTGGAGCACGGAACGAGTTCCCCACCATGCTCCTAGCGGACTTGCGCCAGAAATAGTCACAGACTCCCCAATTTCTAGCTGATAGCCCTCAGATGTGGCTCTTCCAGCAGCGTCCCTGAATCTGGCAGTGTCACTGCTCAATGTGATGAAAATAGACCCCTCTATAGCAGATTCGCTGCTCTTCACCGGAACCTGTAAGCCGAAGGTGGTCTCAAGGTCCTTCTGGAAAGTATGAGCGAATTCTGATAACGTTGGTGGCACGAGTGTCTGGCCTTCAGAATCTGTCGCATTCGCATATCGAGGGTCGAGGAAGATGGAATGCAGGTTCTGAAGAGAGAAAACACCGGGAGAGACTTTAAAAGGGATCTCAGGCACAGCCACAATTGCGTGGACTGGAATGTTGTTAGTAACTTAAGACAAAGAGCATGTTAACAATGTCTCTCTGACCTGGAATCAAAAGCGCTCCCCTCACTAAAGCTTCGCGAAACCACTTCATCTTTTCACGTCGAGTAGCTTTGCACGTCTGCATGAATTGTGGATGAGCACATTTAAAAAGAAGACAATCTTTCTACTATAAATTGAAATAATGTAATGTCTACTCCCTTATCTTTGCCATAGCTATGTGTTCAAATATCCGTCGTTTGCAGTAGTGTAACGTTACAGTACCTATGTTGACTAAACGAAAGTGCTTTAGCTAAGGTTTCCGTGGACCGTACTCTTAGGGGCTCGGTCCTATTATCAGATACGCAGAAGTGCAATAAAATGATACAATATGTAACAGGTTCTTTGTACTGTATGGAGTACTTAAATAGTAGTTACTGGAACAAGCCCCTCCCCGGTTTTCACTCAATCACTGCCCTCTGACCACTATGGTTCGGACGGCCCCTCTTCTGCTGAGACGCCTCCCTAATTTTCCGACGGGCCCAGTCCCCCAACTATCAATTAGTTGTAGATTATACACAACCGTGCCAGGCCTTCAGTGGCGCTCAGTCTTGAACACGTACGAGTATTATAGAAGTACACGTGTAAAAGATGAGCATTGTAGTAGATTGCCATAAGTACAAGTACAAGATACATCTCCACCTATACTACTTACTTTATGACTACCCATAAACGTTGGCTACCAAGCCCGACACTATGTACTATAGACAAGGGTTAAACAAGCGTCTCTCTTTTGATAATTAAGGATAATAATGAGAGCTGTTCTTTTTGGCCCGCGTCCGGTGAAGGAAGCGCTGGCTCCATCAGAGGTACTACTGTTATACCGCTCAGTCTCCTAAAAATAGTACAAACGCCAGGCGCACCGAGACTGGCAGCTAAAAATAAGCCACTCCAACTGCACAGCTTCCGTCACAACGACAATATTTTCTCGCGCATTTGTTACTGCTAAAGGCGGAATGATGTCCCTGTTTTATGGATCAACGATACTAGTAGGAGGCCCGATTATTTACACCCACTAGACGGATCTCATTCGAGATTCGTCTGCATTAACTAAGTCTGAGACGAGATGTCGCATGGATAGGTGGGAATTAGGGACTTCTACTACTGGAAATGGAATTGCAGAAGAATGTCGCCCGCTTATGCTGCAAATTTCACTTCGCCTCTAGTTTGGGACCATGAAAATGAATTGATCAACAATGCTTGAGAAATTTTGGTTAGGCGGCGTAAGGCAAGGGTTCCCGCTACTATTCGGAAAACTACATAGAAGACCACAAAAGCTAATCTGTAGTGAAGGCCACTTGTTTATACTGTGCTGCCTATACTGGGCACCCCCATGCCTTGTTTCATCCACTGCAACTGGAGGAGAACCAATTTCGTCAGCCACAATTCACAGCGAGCTGTCGGTCGTGGTGTGGTCTCTCAGTGGAGTCTGCAATGCAGCCCTTGCCAGCGTCTTGAAGTGTACCCGGCACACACCAGATGCTAATGTTCCAAATACAAGATGTGCAGACACGGCTCGTTCCTCTATTTCAGGCTGTATGACCCTTGAGAGCACCAATTTCGGTCACACCTTTGCAAAGCTCCGATGTCGCAGCACGTAGAGACTACCATCTACTTGGACGACACTTTGTACAGCCCCGATCCCAACCCGAGACAAAGTCAGATTAGATCGTCATTTTCGATTGAGGCTGTGGCTCATCCATCTCCTCATCTGCGATTACAACGCTCTTCTTAGTCCACACTTGATCTGAATTACTTGGCCTTATCCTTAGTGTAGCTCCGACTGGCACTCGAGTTTTGCCTTCAGCAAGAAGAAATACAGAAGAACGGTACGACAAAAAAACAATTTACAGCCACACGATGGAGGTTCAACCCATAAAAGCTGGCGTAGGCGATGGTGATGTACACGTCGGCACCCAACCCGTGGAGCTAGGTATAGACTCTCGACAATCTGGGCCTGAAAAAATCATCCGACACAAATTTGATAAGCGGGTCCTGCCACTGGGTATTGCTGTGCACATTTTGTCCACGATTGACCGCACCAATATGAGCAATGCCGTGGTGCTTGGCCTGAGGGAGGATACTGATCTTTCGGGAAACCGCTTCAATGTTGTGCTTGCTCTCTTCTTCGTCACTTACATAGTATTTGAGATACCCGCAAACCTCATGTGCCAGAAATTTGGTCCTCGTCTCTGGCTTAGCTTGATTACATTTGGTTTTGGTGTGGCAACTGTTGGCACATCGTTTACGCACAGTTACCCAGGTGTCCTTGGCTGCCGACTGTTACTTGGCATGTTTGAGGCAGGTTAGTGCACCCTCCTCTCTTTATCCTCGCTTACTTTAATTTCCGTGGAAGGAAGAGCTCGCGGTGACGAATGTTGGCTTTCTTAGGTGTTCAGCCAGGCCTCCTCTATACCTATTCACAATTCTATCGGAGACATGAGATGGCCTCTCGCTGGGGAATTAAAGCCGTTGGTGGATCTGTCGCAGGCGCTTTTGGCGGCCTCCTCGGTAGCGCCTTGGGCAATGTCCCGAAATCTGGCATGTTTGAGCGTTGGCGCTGGATATTTCTCGTCGAGGGCCTGATGACCATTATTGTGTCCGGTCTTGTCTACTGGTATATGCCGGCGTCGGCGGCCGAGGCGAGCTTCCTCACCGACGCCGAAAAAGAAGTTGCAATCAAACGAATTGACCAAGAAAATAAAATGATGGTTGGGGGGAAGGATCTCGGTGCATGGAGTCTGCCTGTCATGAAGAGAGCGCTATGGAATGCAAATACGCAACTGGTGTCACTTGCGATCATGATGACTCTACTGTCAATGACAGCATTATCACTCTTCATGGTACGTGCCAAACTCTACTACTGTCATACATCGAAGTCGACAACGCGACTGGTCTAGCTAACATTGCCGCTCGAAAAAAACAAAAGCCCTCTCTGCTTCGATCCATGGGTTATACGTCTACCCAGGCGCAATTGCTTACGGTACCGCCTTACACTGTTGCAGCATGTGTCTGCATAGCGGCATGCTTTGCATCAGATCGTTTCCAAACTCGCGGCATAGTGTTGCTTCTGCTGTCGCCTTTGATGATGGCTGGATTCCTCATGCTTGCTCTTGTCCCCTCAACTGCTGTTCGCTATTTCTCCTTGTTCCTCACGACGTCGGCGACATTTTCCTGCTCGCCGATTCTACTTGCTTGGGTGGTGAGCAACTCGGCAGGGCCAAGTGTGCGAGTCATAGTGGGCGCTTATGTGGTTGGTGAAGGCAACATTGGATCTATTATCGCGACGTGGACGTACGTTGGCACGGACGCGCCTCGTTATGTGAAAGGTCATTTTGTTAACTTTGGGGGATCCTGCCTTCTGTTCCTTATAATTGGAGTGACTACACTGTATCTTCGAGGAGAGAACAGGGCTAGGGACGAGGGTTATAGAGATTACAGACTTGCCGACGCTACAGAGGAAGAGAAATGGGCGTTGGGTCATAGTCATCCCGAGTACCGTTTCACAGTCTAGTTAGTACAGATTGTGTTGAAGACCATGGGGCTACGTACAATCTCGGTGATAGCACTGCAGCTCCGAATGACTAAGTAGAGAGAAAGCTGCATACACAAATGGATCATTGATTACTCGCGAACGTGCCAGCCCCTAGTTGCAATGCTCCATTTCGTCTGAAGACGGAAATCTGGTCTATCGCGTTTTAGCACTTGCGTACTGTCGCGGCGAAAGTACTGTAGGGCTGTTAGCGCTACTAGCCTGTGCCTGTTACATCGAGTGACGCGCCAACTGAATACTGCTTGCGAGGCTCTAGGCTCCTTCCTCACTCGTCCTAGCACAGAAATACATAATTGCATGTATTTATAGATAATCCGTAAATACAAAGTCGCAAATCGCTGGGGCGGATGGGTGTTCCATGCAGGGAGGAGATGAGTTGGCGGGGCACGCGGGGTCGGCCGCTCTCGTGCAATACTTTTCCTCGCCCACACACTTGCTGTCGACAAGCAGCCGGCTCGCTCCGTTGAGCAGACCATTGTCGCGCCAGTTTTACTACAACCTTTCTAGGGCTGGCCGGCATACCTAGCATAGCAACTGCACCGCGGCGCCAGAGTTTTGCCCTGGCAGTCTCGGCTTGCTACTTAAAATTGGCCGCTTTGATATTGCTCTTGGGTCTATATCAGTACAAACGAGGCTGTCGAAGCGCCCGCTTTCCGGCGCCTTTTTATTAGCGGCCCCACAAGCTGCTAGTTGACAGTTGGTCCCTTGAAAAAGTCCCGAATAGTTACTGAGTGATTAGTGACATAAGATACACTACATTGCTAAGGGCCACGGAAAAGTTAGTCTGATACTTTTCTTGTCAGAGCATGTCTAAATTATGGCTGGTTATTCTGTCGTATGTATTGCTGGATGTGTTGTCGGCTAAATTTGTTTGTTAGGTATGGTATTAGTTATTAGCTCTAACAGTTTCGAACGTCACGATTTTAGCGCACCAACGTCGGCCGCCCACTAGCTACCTATTTAACACATCATTTACACAGCAGAGCCACATCATAGCAACCACAGCCTTTTTAGTATTAGACCGCTTTTTGCTATTCTATTCTTATTCTTTTATTTTATTCTTTTATCTTTTTCTAATTTCCCCTTCCTCGCTTTTCTCTCTTTTCCTTTTTCTTTTCTTCTTCTTCCTCTTCTTCATCTTCTTGCTGCTATTCAACCCTAAATATCCGCCATGGCTCACTCCATGTAAGTTGGCACACTCTCGCATTATAAAATAATGCGAACTGACGTTGGAACTCTAGCGCTGTGGACACCCTCATCATCGGTGCCGGCCCGGCAGGTATGGCTTTCCTCCTAGTCCCATAACACGCCCCTAGCAACAGCTAACTTGAAGATAGGCCTTGGGGCTGCCAAACGACTGCATCACATTGCAAGTTGACCAACTTTCCGTTGCTCCTTTCCGCTAACCTTGTATTTGACAACAGGGACACGAATCGTGGCTAATTCTTGACTCTAATCCTGTACCCGGTGGTCTCGCTTCCACAGATGAAACTCCTGAAGGCTTTGTAAGTTGATCATTTTTCAGCCTGTCATGGCTCATCGTGCATAGTTAGGGCGCTCACACATTGGGCAGCTTTTTGATGTTGGTGGCCATGTTGTCTTTTCCCACTATAAGTACTTTGACGACGCTTTGAACGAGGCGCTTCCCAACCCCAAGGATTGGCTCGAGCACCAACGTGTATGCTATGTTCGGTTCAGAGGTCAATGGGTCCCTTACCCATTCCAAAACAACATTGCAGCTTTGGGAAAGCGCGAGCAGGCGCTCTGCATGGAGAGTGTCATTGATGCCGCACTCGAAGCCCGAGTGCGCTCGCCAACCGACAAGCCTGCAAATTTTGATGAGTGGAATTTGCGCAATGTTGGGCAACGACTAACGGAGATATAATGAGACCATATAACTTCAAAGTGTGGGCTGTTCCGACGACCAAGGTCTGCTATATTCCTACATTCACCATGGGCCACCACAGACTGATGTTTCTATGAACCAGATGAATGCCTCTTGGGTTGGCGAACGAGTTGCAAGCCCAGATGTAAAGCTCCTCGCTCATAATGTTATCATGGGAAAGGTTGCTGGCTCGTGGGGTCCCAATGCAACTTTCCGTTTTCCCGCACACGGAGGTACGGGCGGCATCTGGAAAGCCGTCGCGAACACGCTCCCGCCTAGTCAAACTCGCTTCGGCGCCCACGGCGCCGTGGTCAAGATTGATTCCGGCGCCAAGTCTGTTGAGCTCAAAGATGGCAAGTCTGTCAAGCTGCACAGTAAATAGACATTACTAATGATCTTTGAATAGGCACTGTAGTCAAGTACAACAACCTCATCAACACCATGGCGCTGGATACGCTTGCCACGGTTATGCAAGATACAAGGCTGGCGCAAATGTGTAAAAGTCTTTCATACTCATCAACTAATGTTATTGGCATTGGTCTTCGTGGAGCCCGACCCGATCGCATCGGTGACAAATGCTGGGTAAGCTTTTTCCTGAGCTCTATACACCGCACTTACATACTTATGCACCTTAGTTGTATTTTGTTGCAGATGATTGCCCATTCTATCGCGCGACCATATTCTCAAACTACTCTCCGAATAATCAGCCCGCTGAGTCTACCAGACTTCGTACACTACGACTCGCCAACGGCACCGAGCCAAAGTCCACTACGCCTCAGCTAGGACCTTATTGGTCTATTATGCTCGAAGTTTCCGAGTCTGCCTACAAACCGGTTGATCACCACACATTAGTGGATAATTGCATTGCGCAGCTTATTGTCAACGACATGGTTGATGCAGAGGATGAAATTGTGAGCATCTACAGCCGTCGCTTCGATCATGGCTACCCGACACCATCACTAGAGCGTGATGCTGCGCTGGCAGAAGCGCTGCCACATCTTGAGAACAAGGACATTTTATCACGAGGAAGGTTTGGGGCCTGGACGTATGAAGTTTCCAATCAGGATCACAGCTATATGCAGGGTGTCGAGGCCGTGGATCGCATTTACAGCGGTGCCGTCGAACTCACGCTCGGCTACCCGGATTTGGTGAACAGACGTGTCAATTCAGAGCGTCGACTTCCCGGGTTTAGTGGCTAAAGCGCTAAAGTCAGACTCAAACACTGAAGTCAGTTTTTCTGACTGCCATAGAACCCCTGATAGCTTATGTTCAACAGATTATCCGCGTAAGCTTACCGGTTCACATCGGAAGCACTGATAATAGTTATTATTAGTCTGTATTCTTAGAGATTGCGGCAATGCATGTGAAAGCCATGGCCACACATTATAGAACGATGAAATATATAGATAGTGAGTACTGTATTATTGACTTGAAGTTAGTTCTCGACGAGCTTGTGCTTGAGATGAGAATTGGCGTGATACTTCGCACTGCCGTTACTGGAGCTTCAAGAGGAGCGGTTAACATTCGTTCGGTAGCGTTCAGCGTGTCAATCTAACACCTGAAGTTTCTGGAGTTATTATCGTTATGATCAAGTGAAAAGCGCCTTCCTTGTAAGATATATGCTGAAAGAATGGCAAAAGAATCCTTGAACTGGATTTCGTTATGTCTCTTGCCTTAGCGATGCGTGATGGTAGGCCATCCATGAGCACTAGTGCGGCAGGGAAGTCTGGTGTAAAAGTATCTGCAAATCTTCTAAGATCTGTCCGGTCCCGAAATTATGTACCTGGTCTCCAGAAGTCGAAACTTTGACGCACAGCAAAGTCGGCATCTAAAAACTGAGTATTCACCAAGGAGGGTGGCTCAATGAGTATCACCGCATTTCCAACAGTTTCGTTCGGCGCCTGGTACATCAGTCTCGTGACGCAGAAAACGGCAACTAGAGAAGCAGTTTTAGATGACCTCCGCACGGAATATTCGACAATCCTTCGAGTTGCTTGGAGAGCACAGATACCGTCTTCCTCTTAGCGGCAGGCAGATGCGCCGATGCGAACCAAGATGCAGTTAGCTTGATTCGTATGGTGGGAACAGCTCTCACATCCGGCCAAGTAGCTGGTTTAGCGGCATTCTTGTATGCCGCTGATGGCACCGACAACAATCTGGACATTGAAGCTGTCCAGACTTGCTTGCGGGCATATGGCGTCAGCCTAAGCTCATCTCGACAAATCGATAGTTAGGCTGTTGCAAGCCGAGATGGTGCTCGTACTATTTGCCTATATTCCATTTGCCTATATTGGTCTTTTTTCGAGCCCTTTTGTTCGTCGCGATTGTTTATTTCCCTCCCGGTCCATCGCCTCGGCTTATCGCTTCCTCGAAAGGAATAATCCCTGCACCCGAACCCTTCAAGGAACTTGAAAACTTGCCTTGCAGTAAAAGTCATGCGGTAGTAGCTCTATTTCCAATTCGAGACAATTGGGGCGGTTTGTGCAATGATGTGCGTCCACGCGGCCGTCGCATGCCAGTAGTTCCCTGGTCCGGTCCAATTGTTTCGGCGGTTTCCGAGACTGGTGAGCTCGGATGCCATTATCACTACACAGACACGGAAGTATACACCCTTGCTCGGACCCTCGGAGCCGTTGGAGAGGGACGACGGCGCGTGCAATTAGGAACCCATGCAAGCTGTGCAGGGCCATGTCTGGGGGGTGCATTTCGTCTGCCTCGTTATACGCCATTCAATGCGGGTAAATGGTCAGTAAACGAAGCGGCATGCTCAACGCCAATGTTTACCTCGGACCCAAAAGATCATCAGGCGACGGGGCGGAAAGAGGCCGGTTCAAAGCGCTACCAGTGGACCGATCACTGTGCAGTGTGCATACAGTGCATGGGCATTCAATATCGGGTCTGGGGCAGGATCCTTGAACATGAGGCTAGGTTTGAGGCATCATTTAGACCCGATCTCGGGCTTTGATCGGGATTAAGATCATAGGGCGGCGTGGGCTCACTCATGCTATGTCAGGTGCAGTGGTCTACTTTACTTCAGGTAGATTTCATAGTCAAGAGTGGACTATGTCTGGAAAGGACAAAGTCTATTCATGCCTTCATCTCTTAGTCAAAATCCGACTCCATCTTTTTGTCAAAACTTGCATGCAGGTGAAATACTGGGCTCTATTGCCCCAAGCAGTACCCAGCACATCTCATCCAAGGCACACAGGGCCAATCAATTAATGGCAATATGATGCTCCCTCAATCCATTGCGAAGTCTGTCTATAGCGGCCGCAGTCGCTCTCCCTCAATTATGCAACTCTTCAGTCTCACCTAAAAGGGAACAAGAGCTACGACTGCTGCATTTACATTCAGCGCTGTGAGCTGCATCAAGTCTGACCCAGCAAAGATCGGGTACAGCTTGCGTGCCTCCGCATCCGGGCGGGTAGGCCGGGTAGGGGAGGAGGACGGAAAGCGTCGCATTTTGCCAAACATAGAACTAATTCAGCCACCATGTTCACATGGGCTGGTAGGAGTGCTTCCGATGCATTGAAGAGCTAGACTGTCACCGGATGGTGGCTGCAGATGGCGGCATATGGACGATGCTACACAGGCCATGAACTGATCGCAGGCCTCTGTGTCATCGCATAACAAACATGGCTAGAATTTACGCCCAAGTGATGAGGTTTTTATTTTGTTTCTTTTAGTAATTCTTAGCCTGCGAGCGATCAAAGTGAGGTTTCCATCCAAAAGGAACGACAGAAGTCTTGCAACCTGGTTTCGGTTGTCCGTGATCAAGATGTTGACCAGAATATGCAAGGCTCGTAAGCTGAATGGCATGTCAAAAACCGGTATGTACCGTACCTACATGCCGTACGAGAACAGGCTGCATCGTATTCTCCTTTGACCGAATCATAGCGTTCACTTATGCGGGCGGAGGAAGGGATATTGAGGGAAGCTTATATTATGCACCGCAAGAATGCAAATGGAGGCATCTCCGAAGCCGAAGCCTGCCATAAATGATTATGTCCAGCACGGCTTCATATGCCAGGATCATTTGGAAGCCGTCATCTTATCCGAGACATGTTATACATGCAACGTAAGAGAGACGAAAGGGAAAGAATCACACTTTGCGAGTATAAAACCCCTCTCTTTCCCAGACTCAAAAGAAGCTTTCAAAGTCCATCAAAGAACCTAATCTACCTCAACAATCTTTCGAAACTCTCGACTTTATCACCTCTTTCAACATGAAGCTGTTTTCCACCATCGTCGCTATTGCCATGGGCGCTGCTGTCGTTTCTGCTACTGCCGAACCCCTTGAGAAGCGCTGCATCAACAACGGCTCAGGCTGCAAGTCTGATGGCTCTTGGGGCATCTGCTGCTCTGGTTTCTGCCTCCAGTACGAAGGCGTGAGTTTCACGATACTACTGTGCACAATTTACTCGATGCTAATTGTTATCTGGCAGGCATCCTCTGGCGTGTGCAAGTAACATTTATTGTTATGAGAACTTCATGGCGCCGCACCAAGGATCCTTTGCATATGAGGCAAGACCAAGGCTGAGCTAGTTAGTATAAGAGCTATATCGTTTCGCATCAAGTACGGGTCAGATACTTTAGTTACCCTAATGCAGCATATACTTTCCAATAGCTCAACGAATCTACTAGTTATCCCCCAAGTGCTGTAGAGTGTACCTTGGAGGCAGGATAGGAGTCTAACATCATACCAAGCTGTAGCAAATGGTTGACCTGTGTCTCTGCATTTATATCAGCCCATCAACTGAGGCATGATCGGTGTTTGCACCCCTTGCATGAGACTCGGGACAAAGGGTATGTTCTATTGGTAATCTGAGACGGCGATAAAATTTGCCGTCGTTGAAAAAACAACGTGGACACTTTTTATTTCTGTTTTGAGACTGGTTAGTGTCCAACTCTAGAGAAACGTCAGCGGGCTAGGCGCAACACGGACCATTGTGAACATGGCCCTTGAGTCCGAAGACTGATGTCGATAGATATCCGCTTGGTAAGTTTTTCATTGCCAGCGGGGGAAAAAGAATCCAAGTTGCCTGCCACAGAACCAGCTCCATTGGCTCATCGCCGTTGATAGACAGCGCCTCAACTCGCGCAAAAAATGTCAGAGGGCGTACAGATACTCGCCACGACATCAAAACCTTGCGCCTTCCCCACCACATACAAAAGCTCTGCCTTGAACGAGTCAAACCAGATCCTCGTCTTCGTTTTCCAACCAGGACCTTGTCTCGTATATACATAATGCGTCCTGCTGTGCAATTGTCACCGATCGGATGCGGCCTGCGGCGGTACTCGGCCGCGGCGCCTACACTGCGCATCAACGCGGCCCGTCTGCACGAGACGCTGCACCACACCTGCCAATGGGGCTCAGCAAACCGCTATGGCGAGTACGCCACCCACCGCCTCCATTGTAACTATCTACAAGCGATCTAACATGTGAGCGAGGGGCCCAACGCAGACGGGCATGAACCGTCTCGCGCTGACAGACGATGACATGGCGGTCCGGGAGTGGTTCCGCGGCGCCATGGAGGATCTGCACGCCAAAATCACCATCGACCAGCTCGGCAACATGTTTGCGCAGAAAAAGGGCAAGGCCAAGTCGTCGGCGCCCATGATTGCCATGGGGAGTCACCTAGACACACAGCCGCGCGGAGGCCGGTACGATGGAATCCTGGGCGTGGTGGCGGCGGTGGAGGTGATGCGGACGCTCAAGGAAAACAATTACGAGACGCACTTTAATATCGGTGCCGTAAACTGGACAAAGTATGCTATGAACTGCCAGTTGCAAAAAGGTGAAAAAGCTGCTGATCAGGGCCTAGTGAAGAAGGCGCGCGATTTCCCATCTCCATGATGGCGTCTGGTGTCTGGGCGGGCAAGATCCCGCTCGACACAGCCTGGAATACGCGCGACGTCTTTGACTCCGGCAAGACGGTCAAGTCAGAGCTTGCGCGGCACGGCCTCATTGGCTCCGTGGCTTGCTCCCACGAGGCATACTCGCTCGGTGCGCATTTTGAACTTCACATTGAGCAGAGCCCCGTCTTGCAAGACACTGGTAGGAAAATCGGCGTCGTGCAAGGCTCGCAGGCGTATCAATGGTTCACCATTCACGTCACGGGGCGAGACTCGCACACGGGGACTACGCCGTTGTACATGAGAAGCGATCCGTTGCTCGCAGCGGCCAAGATGATATCCCGCGCGCATGAAATCGCGAAGAGCCATGGAGCGTTGGCGTCGACGGGTATCTTCAAAATACCAGCTACGTCGTCGACTAACACCATTGCCGCGAATGTCTCATTTTCTATGGACGTGCGGCATCCCGAGAACTCCGTTGTCGCAACTGTCGTGGAGGAAATTAGCAAGTCTTTTGCCAAGATTGCCAAGGAAGACGGTAAGGGCGTGAGCTACACGACGAAGCTGGACACGTATTCGCCTGCGGTCAAGTTCGACAAGGACTGTATCCGGGCGGTCGAGAACGCGGCGAGCAGAACAGTTGGAAAAGACGGCTGGAGCCATCTGACGAGTGGCGCTGGGCACGATAGCGTACACACGAGCAAGATATGCCCGACAACGATGATTTTCGTACCATGCAAGGATGGCGTGAGTCACCATCCAGAGGAGTATACCTCACCACAAGACTGGTAAGTGCTGCCCGCTGTAAAACTCGGTATTGGAACTAACATAAAAATAAAGTGCTCTTGGCACGCAGACCCTGTTGGATGCCGTGGTAGAATACGACCAGTTCAAGGCGAATCAGTGTTTGGCCTAGGCCGACAGTGACGGTGTCAAGTGGCGCTGTGACATGCCGAGAGTTAGAGTGTGGGGGTCAACGTTATGCAGTCAGGGTTTGTATTGTAGTTAGACTTGGAAGCTGCAAAAAAAAATTTAAGAAGAATGGCAGACATTGCGCTAGAAAATAGGCTCAGGGATGGAATCGAGGCCAGAGCTGAATGTATATTGTCGCTCACGCAGAAGCTCGTCCGCACACCATCGACGAGTCCACCAGGCAATGTGTCCGCTGTGGCCTTGGTGGCGGCGGATCAAATTCGACAATTGATACCGGAAAGCGACATCTCCACCATCAAGACCGGCCCAGACATCATTAATGTCGTCGCTGTCATACGCTCAGGACGCCGCGGAAAGCGACTCGTTTTTAGTGGCCACCTTGACACGTATCCGACTGGCGACACTGGGCGCTGGACTCTGGATCCATTCAGCGGCGAACTCAGCAGTGATGGCAAGCACGTGTACGGGCGCGGGGTGTCGGACATGAAGGGTGGTATCGCAGCGTCCATAATTGCGGCCCAAGCTCTCTGTCGTTGCAAGGAGAGCTGGAGCGGTGAGGTGGTAATTGCACTGGCTGGGGATGAGGAAACGATGGGCAAGCTTGGCTCGGCGCATCTCATCAAGCATGTCGCAGAGGTTGGAGAGGCAGATGCCATGATCTGTGGCGATGCTGGGTCACCGATCATCGTGCGGACAGGGGAAAAGGGACTGTTGTGGCTCGAAGTCGAGGCCAGCGGGAAGGCGGCACACGGCGCTCATGTTCACCGAGGTAGCAACGCAATTGACCGGCTATTGGCAGCACTTTCGCAACTCAAGTCCTTGGAGAAGCTTGAGATTTGTCCTGTGAAAGAGGTGGAGGACGCAATCACGGCGGCCATGCCCGTGTCGGAGCCCCTGGGAGGACCGGGCGAGGCAGCTGTTTTGGGGAGCATAACGGTGGATATTGGCACAATATCCGGCGGGACGTCGACAAACCTAGTAGCAGAGACAGCTTCCGCATCGTTGGACATTCGGCTGCCCATGGGCCTGTCCACGGCTACGCTGATTGAGCAAATCAACAGAATATTAGAGCCGGCAGATGGGATAAGACACGATATTGTGCGGGGCTACGAAGCGTCATGGACGCCACCAGACGAGGAGATTACACGGCACGCGTTGGAGGTGACAAGGCTGATGGTGGACGAACAGGCAACGGTGAATATGCGAGTCGGGGCTTCTGATGCGCGGTTATTTAGAGCGGCAGGGATCCCGTCGGTGGTGATTGGGCTGACGCCTCACAACATGGGGGGAGCGGATGAGTATGTTGAGGTTGCGGAGCTGGTGCAAGTGGCGCAAATTCATGCGTTGACTGCGTATAGGTTTCTTAAGACGTAGTTGTGCAGATGGTGGCAAAAGCATAGATAGAAACGAAATCGGTGGGCTACTTCGATTGCCGCTTGCGAGAAGCCATCTGTGAGAAGTACTGCCTCTCGGTTGGCCTTCAGGGTTCCCGATCGCGGGTTTCGTTAGCGACAGTATCCCTCTACATCAGTCTCAAAAGTAGGGCCAATGATGGATCGGTCAATTCGTACCACAAGGCCGGGCGAGGGCACAAGGCGGCGAGGTCCATCTGCGGGACAAGGTGGTTAGCAGGTCAGGATATGCCGATGCATCCGCCGTGGAGACAGGAGGTGTTAGCGTTCACGTGGGCTGTGGGTGTCGGTGTACATTTTTAGCAGTTCAGTGTATTATAGGGAGAACTGATGGCTATCGTGGGCTGGAATGCAACTCGCTAATGACTCAGGTTGGTAGTTGGCCGGTTCTTTTCGGCTACATGATTCGAAGGAGGGCAGCAAACGGGGCCCAGAGATGCGGCGATGGGGTATTTGCGGTGGTCGCATGATTATCAGATTAAAGATGATACCGAAAGGACGTAGAAGCAGACCCATGCGGAGACTGTGGGATAGAAAGGTTGGCAGTGTGCAGAACAAAACCTGTGCGCGATGCCGCAAAGGGGCATGCAGTGATGGGAAAGCTGCAGCAAAAGCTGACATGGAGGAGAGATTTTGCGTTATGGTCCGCCGTACGAGGCAGAGAGTCGCAGTGAATGACGACCCTACACACAGTGGGCCAGAAATCGCGGAGTCAGCACTGGCTTGTGGCCAGGTGTCCTGCCAGATGGGCTTTTTTACCCTTCTTTTAAAGATTCCCACAAAGACCTAATTGCGTTGACATTGCGACAAGCCCTTCTTTGGTACTATTAATAGCTACCTATACAATTTCGAAGCAATTCAATACCAGTACGATAACTACCTCTATCCAGAAGTAATTAACTATTTATTTACCTCTGCTAATTCGAATAGCCCCCCGTCTCAGCATTCTGGGCCCCCAAAGCCCGCTAAACTGCTCCAAACAGTGGGCTTGGCGTACGGCACAACACGAGGGCCACGCAATGCTTTTATTTTAATTCTCATTATTTTTATCTCTCATTTTTTTATGCCAGCTTTTTTTTTTCTCCGGTCCCCAGCCAGCTCCAGCCAAAAACAAGAGACCAGCCCAGGTCCCTCCATTCGTTCTAGTAAAAAGACGACTCGCGGCCGTCCTCCGCTCTCCTGTCCTCTTGAACTTCCTCCTCTCGCCTCAACAAGCGAAAAATGGCCTTTCTCAACACATAGAAGCCAGCAGCACATCATTCCCTCTCTTACAAGATTCACATATTGCCATCACACGCAGCGGCTGGCCCACTGCACCGGTCCAGTAGCCGTAATTATGGAGCGTTTGGACGAAAAAGACCTGGCGACGGTCCCTGAAATCGTGGCAGTGCAACAGCCCGATGCCGCCTCCGCCTCGGACATGGACATGGAGCTAGCCTCTGCACCACAAACACCACCACCACACCATGGCACTCATCCTCACCCGGTCCTCGCCAAAGACCACGACGCCACCGAAGACGCCTCTGGCATCACCGAGATTGGCTACCAGAACCGCGTCCGTCTCGCCAAGGATCACGCCTCGGGCGCCTATGCCCCTGTCCTAGAGCAGCGCTTCCGCAACAACCTTCGCCTCGCCGTCGGCTTTCTCGAGCTCGCCAACGCCGGCGACTTTGCCGCCAATGTCTGGAACCAGATTCCCGTTCCCGTTTACGCCATTGTCTGCATGGCCATTGGTGCCACCGGCGCTGGCGTCCTCTCCTTCTTTGCTTTCGACGATGCTCGCTACTCCTGGCGCAACGTCGTTTTCCTCCGCCGCCAGCGCGCCCAACTAAAGGAAACGCTCCAACATCGAGAGTCCCACGGACAGAGCAGCCGCGATGTCAGGGTCCTGCTTGAGCTCAATCTTCGCGAGCTCGGCTGTGAGACCATCAACCGCTTCGGCATGGATGTCCTTATGGGATTTGGTGCCGTGCTTATCTGCATCGGCACCTACATGGCCATTGGCGGCGCCAACAAGAAAGTTTGGCTGACTAGTAATATATTGTCCGGCTATCTCGGAAACGCCCCGATTGCCCTCTACGGTCTCGTCAACTCTGGCTGGGCCACCTATCTGGCTATCAAGACCGAGGGTCACGTTAAGGCCACCGCCCGCGCCCTGCCCGGCACGCTCGAGTACAGGCTCGTTAAAGAACGCGCAAAGAAGCTGCAACTTTATTGTGGAATCAACGGAGCCATCACCCTCGTTGGAGGTGTCGCATCTATGCTGACTGCCACACAATGGTGGGCATATGTCATACTCATCCCGGTCATCGTCCTCTCCTTTACCTGCAACTGGTTCTGGCGGACGAGACTTGGCTACAGCCACGACGACATGCGCCAGATGCCCGACATGGACGTTGAAAAGCTATCCAAAGTCCTTCGCTTCGCCGCCGAGGCACGGACGGGCCTCGCACGCAACGCAGAGCTTGCCGAGAGGGATTTGGTACTGCAAGCCGCTACCTTAGCCCAGGCGCTCGATCTCATCGACACTTCGGGCTTGCTCGAGGCCTTCTGTATCAATGTCGTCTCCGACAGCCGGCTTTGCTACGCCCTGTGCGATCCCAACGCAGAGCAGGTTGAAGTCTCGCTGGCCGACATTGCTGCTCTCCCCGACACACTCCACCCTGCTTTATTGGAAGCCGCGCATGACTGCTTACGCTCCGCCGGCGTGTCTCGATATGCTCACCTCGAGCGCTTCAGCGCCGAGTTGCTCGGCATCTATCTTCATCAATCCCAATCATCCGCAGATCTGGAATCGGCACGCAAATAGGGAACTCGACGATCAAAATGAAATGCATTACATGCATTACACGCATTACATCGCACACTGCTGCAGCTAATAATATAGACATACATACAGCCTATGAATAGCATCACATCCATCAATTATTCGACACCAGGATATCATTCCGTTTCTTCGTGCTTGCGAATCGTTGAAGATTTTAGCTAATTTAAATGGGACGTCGGCCAACAGACTGCCGTTGATGTAGGGCAACAGCACGGCGCTGCGGGTTTTGAGATTTCGGGCATCTATGACCATCGAGATCTCGACGTGATAGTGAACACGAAAAATTTTCGGCCAAGGAACGCGCAGAGAATTTCCGATCTGCGTCAAAAGTACGACAGATAGCTAGCAGGTGCTTCGCACCACTTGCTTGTCAGCATGGGGCTGCTGGCTGCCGCGCCAATAGGTGATGTCATGGGAAAAACAAAAAAAAAACAAGGCCAGCCAGCCGCAATAATACCGGCTAGATGAAACTGCTCTGGCTTATTATTATTAGCAGTATGTTGGATTCCCACTAGCTCTGGTTGCTCTGAACACTACGGCGAGGCCTTATATACACCTGTATGACGCAGCTGCTGGTATTCTACCACTTTTTCGCATCGCTGGCATCGTAATCGAACCCGCTCAGGAGTAGGACAGCAGAAGCTACGGGACATTTCTGCACCGGCGCACCGAAATCATGAAGCTCAACGCCACGCTAGCAGTCTTGGCAGCGGTTGGGATCGGCAGGGCAGCCCCGGCTCCCACGCCAGCACCGACGCCAAGCCGGCTTGTCTCTCCAGGTCACGATGCTGCTGCTGCTGCTCCCGAACCAACCCCCGTGCCCGCTTTGCAGCCGCAGGCCCGCGGTCTCGGCGATGATCTGTCCACCTACGTCAAGAGTCTGGGCGGCGAGATTGATAGCAAGATCTCTTCGTTTGTCGACTCGGGCTTACTCAACTTTCCGCACGGCTTCCCAACAGGCACCGCCGTGGAGAGCTCTCTAGGCATAACTGCTGGCGCGCTGGACGCGCAGCCTACACGAGTGCTCAATCTACCGTAAGAAGAGTCTTTGAGGATTTTAGCCAACGCGATAAACTAACGTCATCTCGACGCAAGTGCCTACGCCAACTGGACCAACGACGGCTGGAGCGTGCGCGTCCACGGCAATGTCTACAAAGTGCCCGACGTGGCCCAGGAAAAGATTGATAAGCTCGCTGATGCGTTTCTGATTGGCACAAGCGTCAAGGAACTCAGCGATGACGAAAAGAAGCAAGCACGCAATCTGACGCGAGAGATTTTTGTTGTGCAGCAGGGCCACGACAACGTGACTGTTGAGTTTGACGTGCGCAGCAGCAACTCATCTTCTCCCCGTGGAGGCGCCTATGTCAATGCCGTGAGTACAGTCGAGCCGATATCAAGTCCAATGTGCATTCTAGTATTAACCCCCGTTCTTCTGTTTCTCCTTGCAATAGAAAGGCGGCGGACAAGAGATTAAGCTACCGTTCGAAACAACGACTGAGGGCGATTTCGACGTATTTGTTGCGCTTCAAAACAAATCGAGCAAAGCCAATAACACAAACGCCTATCTTCTGCCGGGCAATGCGACAACGAAAATACAGGCCCTCGACATGCACGTCAAGGGCACCGACACGGGCAACGCGACAGCCTACCTCGTCCCTCCACGCGGCGTGACCGTGGTCTCGGACATTGACGACATTCTGCGTGTAACTAAAATCTACAAGCCCAAGGAAGGGCTCCTCAACTCTTTTGCGCGGCCCTTTACCGCGTGGGAGGATATGCCCGTCATCTACAGCAACTGGTCCTCGTCGGCCATCTCTTCGCTACATTTTCACTACCTCACGACGACGCCTGAGCAGGGGACGCGGCCATATATGGACTTTATCTTTAGGACGTACCCCGCTGGTTCGTTTGATACGCGGCCGCTAAACTTTACCAATGTCAAAGAGACGCTCCACATTCGCCGCTACCTTCTCGACAGGCTTTTCCAGACGTTTCCGAATCGCACGTTTGTGCTCGTCGCCGACACGAGCAACGCCGATGTGATGAAGGCGTATCCGGCCATGTACAAGGACTACCCTGGGCAAGTGAGCTGCATCCTTTTGCGTAACACCTCGGCCACGGACGCCGATGACAAGCTGCCGTACGATACCAAGGGGTTCGAGGACATTCCGCAGGAAAACTACATGTTTTTCAAAGTCCCGAGTGACTTGACAGGCTTGGATATCGAAAATGGGCACTGCTTGAACAGCTCCGTCGCCCAAAATGTCACTTTTGGCGAGCAGGGACTGCCTCTGGGCCTCGGCAAGAAGAAGAGCGACGCAGTTAGCGACATGATGTCACCTAGCTACGCACTTTCAGCCGTGCTTTTTGTCGCCACTCTGATGTTTTTTTTGTAAATAATCAATTAATTCAAAAGAGCATGCACACGGCCATGCCGCATACCGGATAATCAATAATGACGATTTATGATTCAGGGTATCCTGTACTCAGACATAGTCTACTCTCTCTCATACAGTTCCAGCGTTGAAAGGCTGTAAGTGAACTGTCTCACCAATCAGCCGTCATCCTTTTTACTCAGACACAAGCCGTTATTGCGTGAGTTTGAACCCCGAATATCTCTGCATTGTACGGAAGTGGTCGGTTGCTACTACGCAGGCTGTCGACGCTTAATGGGCAGAGGCGGATCTTGCGCCAGAACCAGCAAGCTACGCAGGTACCTAGTACCGACACGGCTTGCGGTAAATATCACCATTTCACAGCAGCAGCACCCGTCTGCCCTGCTCTCGATTTCGTTTCGTGCATGTTGATAGTCAGTCTGGCCAATCATGTCTTGCAGTAACTCCTACCCAGAGCTGCGCACACTATTACGAGTTCCTTGTCCTGCAATGCATGATCCCGGTCGCGGGCCACCCCCGCCCGTCGCGCATAACAGCCACGGAACGTAAGACGATGGAGGTGCAACATGGGGACCTCTGCGTCTGCTGCAACAATATCACGCCCGGGCACATTCTCGCGGCTAAATTTTTCAGTAAGATTGACTTTGGAATGATTTTTCGATGCCAAGCTCCGGCTTACACTGTGTCCTACACGTGATGCGGAGTCTCCGCTCGCTCCGCAGATACGCTCGATGTTAAGCGGCGACATCGGTGATGCGAAGTGTCGCTTCAGCTCTCCTCATCCTTCCACGGACACTTTCGAACGCGCAACATGTCGGACACGACCATCTTCGTTAATGGACGCATTTACAACTCGTCTCTTGACAAAAATGCACAGCCCCCCGTCTTTGCCAAGTGCATGATTGTTGCCGACGGCGTGATCCGGCATGTCGGCTCCCAGACGGACGAGCCCATCCGAGCCGCCCTGTCGTCCGGCGCCACCACCCAAGACGTCGCCGGCCGGTACATCCTGCCTAGCTTCATCGACGGCCACCTACATCTCCTCATGGTTGGCCAGGCGCTGCAGAAAATTAGCCTCGACCATTGCAAGACGCTCACTGACGTGCGCGCCGCCATTGCCACTGGTGCAGCGGCCAATCCCACTGCCAAGCGCCTCTTTGTGCGTGGATGGATGCACTCGATGACGCCCGAGGGCGTGGACTGCAGCACGCTAGATGACATTGATCCGAGGCCAATTTTTGTCGACACCAAGGATCTGCACTCGACGTGGTGCAACAGCGCAGGGCTCGCCGAAATTTGTCGGCTCATGGGCTTGTCGGACACATCACCGGATCCTGCAGGCGGAACCCTCCAGCGCGATGCCAATGGGAAACTGAACGGCGTCTTTAATGAGGGTGCCGTCTTTCAGGTGATATGGCCCTTTGTTGCCATGGTCGCCTCCATGGAGGAAAAGAAAGCTTCTATCCGCGAAGCCATTGTGCATTTCAACAGCGCCGGCTATACAGGCATGGTCGACATGGCCATGGACGACAACATTTGGGATCCGCTAATCGCTTTGCGCAAGGAAGAAGGTCTCGGCGCCATGCGTATCTCTGCGTACTGGCTCCTGAAGCCCAACGAGTCCCTCGATGAGATCCTGTCGCAAGTCGACCACGCGGCGGACATGGCGCGCCAGTACAACGCCGCCACGACGCCAGACTGCCGCATCGTCGGCATCAAGGTCATATGCGACGGCATTATTGACGCTTGTACCGCGTCTCTCACGAAGCCGTACTCAAACGGCGAGAACCCGGACTCGCTGTGGTCCGAGGCCGTCCTGCACAAGGTGGTGGCCAAGGCCCATGGGCTGGGCCTGCAGGTCGCGCTGCACGCCATCGGTGACCGCACCATCAAGATGGCCATTGACGTACTGGAAGCCAACACGGACGCCTCGCGCCGCCCGCGCATCGAGCACCTAGAGCTGTCCTCGGCCGAAGACGCCCTGCGCCTTGGCAAGTTGGGCATCACGGCCTCCATCCAGCCCGTACACTCAGACCCCGCCATCCTCCGAGCATGGCCCAAGCTCATTGGGGCGGACCGGTGCACCCGCGCCTTTGCGTACCGCGAGTTTGTCGATGGCGGGGCCACCCTGGCACTGGGGTCCGACGCGCCGACCGCGCCGCACCTCCCACTACCGAACCTCTACGTGGCGACGACACGGAGGTCATACAGGGAGCCCGGGTTGGAGACAGCGGTGAATCCCGAATTTGCGCTGACGGTCGCGCAGGCCATCTCGGGCGCGTCGCACGGGTCGGCGTATTCGTGCTTCGCGGACAATGTTACGGGTAGTCTAGAGGTCGGGAAGAAGGCGGATTTCGTGGTGGTGGATATGGAACCGACGCCGGAAAAGCTGATCAACGGTGTGGTGGAGGAAACTTGGTTTGAAGGGCGGCGGGTGTTTAAAAGGGAGTAGGTGAGTTGTAAGTTACAGATGATGTTCAAAGGCCTTGAGTAGTGGGAAGTGTGTAGGTGGGGGCGAGGGCAGGCACCTTTATGGCCAGCAGTCGCCTGAACAGTTTGACAATGAATAGATGAAGCTTTGTCCTGACAGAGAGGATCGGACTGGTAGTACTGTGTGCTGTGAGGCTTGACTTCGTGCGCTCAGCCAGAAAGCAGTTTTGTAGTGCATGGCGATACTTTCCAATTCATCTAAGCCTCAGTCAGCATTGTCTTGCGATATGACAGGCATTGTTTGATGATAGAGAGCACACAGAGGAATAGACAAAATACAATCGACGTAATTGGCCATGAGGTGAAAGTCGAGGCAAAAGAAACGGCGTGTTGACACATGGCTATCCGCCGCTTTCATCAATAACTACGACTTCAGGTTGATCTAGGGTATAGCGTCGGATGCAGCGCAGGCCAAGCCTATAAGAAAGCCATCACAAGCGGCACAAAATCGAAACGAAATTTGGAAATGCGAAAAAAATAGAGCAATAAATATCTTATCTAAGAGACTTTTAATGTCTAGTCACGTTTCACTTTCCAAAGTCCTAGAAATGTTTTCATTCATCTAATTTCGTCACAAGCTAAAGTTCGGATTATTCCCGATTTCCCGGACTTGTCTGAATTTTCCGAAATTAAATCTGGCATGAACCGGCGACTGCTTAAATGCCCGAGTTTTCGTTCGGTCTCTATTTATCTCCCTCCAAAAGCTCGGGTAGTCGCCACTCAAGACTTATTAAAACGTCGCTGTTATAGAAAACAGTATCTCGGTTGAGGAAATGTCATCTGAGCTGCCGGACCAGCACTGCGTCAAGAGACGCCGCCGCCCAGCCAAGAGCTGCAACGCCTGCCGCGCGCGCAAGGTGCGATGCGACCAAAAGATGCCCTGCGGTCCCTGCACCAAAGCCCGCTCGGCCCCGAAGTGCATTTACGGCCCAGACACGGTCCGTCTGCCGTCTCCCGATCCATCGCCCGAGGAGAGCGGTTCGGGTGCTGCAGCGCCGCATACGCCAGCAGAGACCCGACATTACACGCCGGAAGCTTCATCGCTGAGCGGAGAAACAGAAGCGGAGCAGCTACGACGACAGATTGCGCGCCTGCAAAATAGAGTAGTCAGACTCGAGTCCAGGTTGGAAACCGATGCAGTGAGGTCTGCGGCGACGCCAGCGACCGATTTGCGTGTGGCTCCGATTCAGCCGAAGCTGCGACAGACGGCGGACAAGAACAAGCTCTTTGGCGCAAACCACTGGATTCACACTGCAAAACTTGTAAGAAAACGTCACCGGGTTCGACAATCTTTATTCTGACCATCAAGATCAATGCGGGAAGTGTTGGAGCTAAGGATGTCGAGCTGAGCTTTGAGACGCCAAAGATGGACTTTGCCAAAATTCGGCAGGAAGTAACCAAACGTCGGCTTACAATCAAGCAATTCGAGATGCCCGTACTCAACGACCCCATCGCAGATATTCTTACAACTATTCCCACGCGGGCAGAGTGTGACGCGTTCGTGGACATTTACATGTCTACTTACGAGCGCATCTATCGCGTGCTGCACATACCTACATTCTACCAGCAGTACGATTCTTTCTGGAAGGACCGGGCGGCTGGCAGCTCATCATTCAGAATGAAGCTGGTTCTCATCCTTGCACTGGGGTCAACCCTTGGCGAAGGTATTCACGAGTGTGCCCTCGCCGACAGGCAGACGAGGACATGGACTTACGCCGCGCAATGGTGGCTGACGGGACCGACGGAGAAATCGACTTTCAACCTCGACGGCATGCAGATCGCCTGTCTGTTACAGCTGGTGAGACAAGTGACGGCGGTCGGGAGGGCGTGGATCAGCTCGGGCTCGCTGCTGCAGATGGCGTTTTCGATGGGCCTCCATCGCGACCCGAGCCATTTTTCGTCCATGGCGCCGCTGCAAGCCCAGATGCAGCGGCAACTATGGGCGACTGTGCGGGAGCTTCATCTTCTATCGGCAATGGACAGCCCGATGCAGGCTTACATTGATATGAGCTCTTGCGACACCCAGCCGCCGGAGAACATCAACGATGAGGATATTACAGCTGAGCTTGGAGCCTTGCCCGTCGGGAAACCTTGTGGCGAGTTTGCAGATACCTCGCTGCAGCGAATTCTTTGCGAGAGCTTTCCTAAACGTCTTCAGGCCGCACAGAGCCTGCATAGCGGCACCAGTCTTGCCTACGCAGATACCATCAAACTCGCAAATGCGCTCAAGGCTCACTGCGCTAAACTATCCGGATTCTTTGACATTCACTCCAAGTCTCCTCTAGTAAACAACTTCCACCGTAGCTTTCTCGATATTCATTTTCGGCTACACGTTCTCCGTCTTCACCGCCAGTTCCTCCTTCAACAGCCTGATGAAGCCAGCTGCTTCCTCTCCCGCAAGGCGTGCTTTGACGCTGCCATGGTGATTGCCTCGTACGCATCACATACGTCCTCCGCCGACATCCACTTGCGTCGACTCTCCCAGCTCTTTATCAATACCACGGGCACAATGCGCGCCCCTCTATCACTCGAAATCATTACCATGCTGGGTCTCGAGCTGCGCATGCAGCTCGAGGAGGACGACAGCCACGACAGCGGTCCCTCGGGACAGTTTGCAAAGGCCGCTCGCGAGCCCATATTCGAAATGCTCGCCCGCATCCGTGATGAATTCCTGAGACGCATTAAAATGGGAAGCCCGCGCTGCAAGGCGTTTGGGTTGACGTCGTTTATCATAGCGCACCTGCGCGCCATGGAGCGCCAAGAGAGCCCCGCGCAGGCGCTTAGCAACGCCGTGACTGAGAAGCTGGCGGATGTTCAGAGGCATCTAGAAGCGACCTTGGAAAGACTAGCGGCGATTAGTGCAGGCGGTGATGGGGTGGTGGGTGACTTTGACTTGGATGCGTTGCTCGCGATGGATTTCAACGGCGGCGGGAGCTGGGGCGGTTTCGACCTCGTTGGTTTTGGGATGGGGGACAGCTTATGGTAAGGAATAGGATTAGTCAAGATTTTGTATGCTATGTACAAAATCCCTTCTACGCCCTCTTCTCGGCGACGGGAAGTTTACCCCGCGCCCTATCAATGCCATAAATGATACCAACCGCCGCGCGAAATGCCTCCAGCGTAGGCTCATACACCACAATCACATTCTTGACTGCCCTCTCCTCGAGAAAGTCGTACGGCGCACACGTGGCAATACTGATCCACGTCTTGCCCTCTCTGCACTTGGCAATGTCCAGACCCAATTTCTGCTGGTACGGAGCCTCTCGGGCGTTGCGCGTGGCCAGAATGACGACCTCTGCGGCTTCAATCCTGCTCCACTGCTCGTCGGTCAGTGACTGCTCCGTGTAGCGAATCTCTTCGGCAGCGGCGCAATGCGCGCGAATCTCGTCGCCAAAAGAGCTCGACACCCACGGCACGCGCGTCGGGTGCGCCGCGTCGCCGCTGTTGACGGCACCGCCGCCGACGGGAAAGTCCGGCCCCGGCGAGACAAAGACTGTGCTGGCAGACTTCGATACCGGTATCACGCCGTCGTCGATGCGCACAACGGTGGCGGCGTCGGCGTAGGCCTTGCGCGCGAGTTCGGCGCCACGGACGTTGATGTCGTCGAGGGCTTCGTCAGTGCTAGTCTGCAGCGCGCGATCCCAGGTCGTAAACTTTGACTTGAGTCTGCTCAAGCGGTCAATTGATTCTTCGATGCGTTGCGGCGGGATTTCGCCGGCGTCCAGAGCGGCGCAAAGGCGATCGATAGCGGCAATTTGCACCTGGTATGTGTGGCAGATCATGACATTGTCGACGCCAGCCTGGAACGCCATGAACGAGCCCTCCACCGTTCCGTAAGTGGCGCGGATACCGTCCATCTCGAGACAGTCAGTCATAATGACACCGTTGAAAGACAGCTCGTCGCGCAGGATGTGCAGGACCTGCGGCGACAGCGTGGCCGGTGTCTTGGAGCCTGTCAGCTGTGGCAGCGCAATGTGCGCCGTCATGACCATCTCAATGCCCTCACGAGCAGCGCGTCTGAACGAAACCAACTCCACACTATCGAGCTGCGCGCGGCTCTTGTCGATCGACGGCAGGCCGTAATGCGAGTCGACTGCCGTGTCTCCGTGGCCGGGAAAGTGCTTGATGCACGGCACGACACCATGCTGCCGCATGCCCATGGCGCAAGCCGCTGCAAACTGCGCCACCGTCTCCGGATCGTCGCTGGGGCTGCGCACACCGATGACGGGATTGAGCGGCTCCGAGTTGACGTCGCCAACAGGTGCGTAGTTCATGTTGATGCCAAAGTGGCATAACATTTCGGCCGTCGCCCTCGCGACGCGCGACACCGTCTCAATCGAGCGTGTGGCCGCAAGTGCCATGGGTCCGGGCTGCTGCGAGGCGACGGGCGGAGATATGCGCGTGATGAGCCCGTTTTCCTGGTCGATGCCAATGAAGAGCGGCTGCGCGTGGCCGGCGTCGTGGGCGAGCTGCTGGAGGTCATGGCAAAGGGTGCGCAGCTGTGTCGCGGAGCTAACGTTGCGCTTGAAGAGGACAATGGCACCGACGCCGTAATCTTGAATCAGAGACTTGATGTCGCTGTTGATGAATGTGTCGTGAAAGCCGACAGCAAAGAGCTGTACGTTGACGTCAGCTTGGTGAATCATGAATGCACCGGGGTATACGTACCTGGCCGACCTTTTTACGCTGCTCCGGCGTTACCATCTTTTAGATCACTGTTCAATATTTATTGATTTGTTTGATAAACTGATGGTAAATAACAACACTAGCAAACAATTATATTTAAGGAAATCCCGGCGGGAAAAGTGAACCATGCCGGTCGCATGTAACCTCGAAAGTTGTCACTATAGTGGGGTGTTCTCTGATGTTTGGTCAACGTTAGGCCTATTAGGTATTTCGATGGGAAGAAGCGCCACACATGAAGTCTTCTTTTCTATCTTTTGTAGTAATGTAACCAAGTATTCGTTAGTACCCAGATAGGCAGGTACCTCGGTAGAATTAGATGGATACACTGTCAGGCTGTCTTGGAGCAAGTTGGGCGGGGGTTACAGTGCTCGCCTACTTCCTCTCAACGTGGGGGAAGTAAGACATCCCATGACAGACGTAACGTTGGCTACCCCCACCTACCATTGGCTATGCAGAGATGCAGAATGCTCAAAGTTTTTGTAGATGAAATAAATGTCATTCTGTATTGACCCTAGATACTGATATTCCTATGGTACAAGCCCATGCCTTTGCACCCAATGCGCCTAAAAATGAGATTCAATGGTAAAAGACTGAGAGGAATGTGTCGACACCTGGAATTTAAATGCCAACGGAAAGCAAAAGGAAAAAGCCACATGGACGGTTTTCGATGGAAACGAGTAAGAGAGAAATCATAAAAGAGTGTACCCTTCACGTGTAGTGATCTTGGAACTCGGTCTTGCCATCCATGATGGCATCTGCATTCAGACGCACGCTCCACTGAACCATGTCCGTATACGGGTCGGCCTGATACTCGGAGCCATGGTCGCCAATGTTGCTGTTTGCCGACTTGAGGCCAGCGGGACGGTGGTGGTTGAAAATGGGGGGCTGGGCGGCAATGCAGTTGTGCTTGCGGCGGCCTTTGAGCCCCATGCAGTAAAAGCGCAGCAGGATGTCGAGGGGGTCTTTGACCTCGCGCAAGCCGATCTCGCGCAGCAAACCGCGGGCACCCTTTTGCGTGACGGCGTATCCGAGCGAGCAGACGCCGTTGGCAACATGGTGGACAGCACGCGTGCGCTTGGGGTATTGCTCGACGAGGTCGTGAGTCTTGGAGGCGAGCGACCAGAGCCCGGATGGCGGCACCGTTGGGTCATCCTTGTGGATGACGCGGCCCATGGGAAGGCCGTCCTCGGCGGTAGGAAAGAGCATGCCGCAGTGGCCGAGCCACATCATCTCCCACTCGTCACCGTAGGGTGAGATTTTGGGCGCGACGGTGCGCGGAAGGGCGTTGATGTCAAACTCGGCGACGGACGCGTTCTGCTGGTTCTCGTTGCTAGGGTAGGTCGAGTCGGCGTACGAGCTGGCGCTGCCAGCCAGGGGCTGTGTTAGGGCCTGTGTCGAGATGGCGAGGTCCTGCATGATGGAGCGGATGCGGACATCCCAATCGGAGTCGTCTTCGAGAATCAGCGCCGAGGAAATGTTGAGACGGACAATCCTATGCCGAGGGCCGCATTGTTAGCGCAGGTAACTATGCCGCAAGAGACGCGTGTGGATGGCAATGTGGGAGCGCAAGATATTAGACACAGAACGAGCTGTGCTAAAGGAAGAAACATACTCTTGGAGGGCGTTGATGTGGCCGCGCCAGCAGCCAAGCTCGCCGCCGGTGAGGTGCTTGCCGTCCTCGGCGGTGGGAATGGCCTTGTCGGAAATATTTTCGCCAAGAGGACCGTCGATGAACTCGATGGTCAGGTCGCTCAGGGCCGCCTGGAGGGCCATGCCGTCGCGCCGGTCGGTGCGCGAAGGAAGGCCCATGACATAGATTTTCTCAAACTGCGACAGAGCGTCAGCGACGGGGCGAACCGACGGGGAGAAACCACTGCGGAATCGGCCGAGGGAAAAGAAGTCGGCTTTCTTACCCCCAAAGTACTATTGTTAATCTTGCTGAGTATGTTATTCGAGTACAGTGCCCTGGCTCGGTCCTTGACAGGCTGGATCCGATGGCTCTGCAGCAGGATCCAGACGAAGCCAACAGCGGCCAGAATAGCCACGATGAAGCGCTTCGACATGGGCACAGCGAAGAGTCGGCCTGCACCCGACTTTTGATCGCCAGTGAACATAGTTTTCGTCTGAGTGTCGGCTTGTGTCTCCCCGTTTGGGCGGCAGACGGTCGATGGGAGATCAGACCAAGGTGCTGGGTTGAACAAGTCAAGGCCAGCCCGGGAGCTGCTAAGGGAAAGGGGAAAGCCTATTTAGCAATTAGAGTCCTGGCTCTCGAGCGAGCACGAGCCTGGATTTAGGCGGACAGAGGACTCGACTGGCCCCTTTACTGCTGTTTTTAGAACGAAAATGACTAGTTTTGAATTAATAGCAGCGGAGAAAAAAAAATAACCAGAAAGTGGCGACGACAAGGCTTTCCTCCTGAATACGACCCCTCCCTCCCTCAGACAGTTGAACTACCTATTTAGGTAGGCTAGAATCTTGTAGCGTGCCCTTTTCCCCCTTGCGCTCGCCCACGTCAAATAGCAGCAGTTCTACCCGTACCTATTGCTAAAAGCCTCTGCTATATTATTCGTACTGTGATGGAAGGGAGGACGCTCGTAACTGGTCGCAGTGTTTTGTGTGTGCTTATGCATAAAGTATGTTCTCGCTAGCAGCCTTGTGCATTGGTCGAGAACTTGAGGGGCATGTCAAGCTGTCAACTTGTCGACTCGTCAATCATTTTCATGCGCGTTGACCCTAATTTCGCCCTATCCGTAAGTGGGGCTACGGCCCTTCTCCGAAGTATCCGTATGTACTTTGCCCCTGATCGACCACTACATGACTGACCAAGAATTTAGTTTGTCTACTCCGTACTCCGTAGACGTTCCTATTTATTAAAGTCAGGCATCGGCGTCTAGCTTAGTAATATTACTTTTAGTATAGCTTAAAAAGGTATAGTATATATATAAAGCTAGGCTTTTTTAAGTAAAGTCTAACTTAATATTATAGGGTTCTTTTAAGGTCTCCTCTTTTAATTAATCTAGCTAATACTTATCCTCTTTACTATATATCCTTTAAAGTAAGCCCTATAGGTAGATAAGGTACTATTATTAAAATAGGCTTAGCTTAAGATTACTATAGGCTTTAATTAGTTAATATACCTATATCTTATTCTAGAGGTGCCTTATTCTAGCTTCTAGACCTATTTCTATCTAGAATTATATACCTTAGGCTAGGCGTAACCCTATCTAAGCGTGCTAATAAAGCTTTCCGCGATGCGACCGTGGAATGCTTGACGGCTACTCACCTGGCCTCACCCTGCCTTTGCGTCACGACTGTGACGGAACCACGACATTTACTCACCATGCAGATTCCCTTTTTTTGCCACAAAGTCTCCTCGTCTAAATCCGCGTGAGTTTGACACGTAGGCTCCTAATACACCATTGCGAGGGCGAATCGGCAGTGAAGCTCTTGTACATGGCCTTCACGAGGACTCCTTGGGCAGCGACGTGCGAAGCGCACAAATCAGCTGATGGGGCGACATCCCCGCAACAAAACCTCTCTACTATTTAGCATCGTCGACAAAACTCGAACATGCCAGCTCCCCCGCCCTCCTAGAAAATCTGCATCGCACCTAGCTCCAAAATATACTCAAATTCTTCCAATGTTCGATTAGACATTCGATGCGCAAGCTACAACACACTCCATTGCAGCCACTTTTCAATGGACTCGGCCGCTATGGACAGAGCTTCCCTCTAACGTCAGCCCCTCCACGCCCCCTATCGATACCAGCTCAAGCATCTTCTCCAGCCAGACTGTCAACAGCAGCGCGCATGCATATTTGCTGATGGCGGGCTGCGCGCTCCAGTGCCCGCGTGCCAGAAATGCAATGCCGACCCCCAAGAGTATTCGCAGTGCACAAACCGCGCGGAGCCTAGTTTTGAGCAACTTCTGTACCCATACGGACGGGTCCCTGGCTCAAACGTCAGCGCCATCACATGAGATTCGCGTGTCAGAAGCTCTTAATGTTTGTGGAAATCGATGCCGAGGTGTGTGTAAGCCAGGCGTTAGATCGCAGCCGAGTTGAAGGCTACGATTGCGCTGGCCGATGTACACGGGATCAAGCGTGGATTCAATTCCCCAAAGTCCCAGCACAACTGCCAGGCACTGGGCGCCGTGTCGTAGAGCGTCATAACTAGTAGAAGATGCAAAACTGCAAAGGGCTCATCAAAAGCGACGCTGCTTGCCGCTCCGGGTAAATCTGCATCAGTAGACTGTAGACCCGTAGGCAGTTGCGGAACTGTGACACTGCAGCGGACACGAGGGGTCTTCCCGACAACAGGCGGCTGAGGCACTCTTGATAGTCTCAATGGCTAATCTCGGTTCTGGTAAATTGCCACGAGCTAGCACTTGGTGCCCTGAACTCCGCTTCACCACACGGTATATATAGTTTTATTTCAGCATCTCTCATCTGCGGCAGCACGTTGAAGCAAACTATCGGCAGTAATTGCAACATCGCAGCTACTGTGCCGCACAACATACTAGCGCTACATGGCTAATTGTGTGAGATCTGCTAACGGTTCGGGTGGTGATGATGGCTAGTCAAGATACCTGCCCCAAATACATGCCAGGCTTGGTGTTGGTAATCTAGCGTGCATGAATCTTGCTTATCCAAAAGTACTACGCGAATGGTCTTGCCGCATCTTTGGATGCAGAGATTAAACTCGTCGATGATGTCGCGATAGCTCAAGGTGTCGCTGTTGTGCGGATGCTAGACGCCTGGCAACAAATGGGTATGACTAGAAACTGACGTTGTTGCCCTGCTGACACGGTCCAGTAGCCTTGTAGGGGGGTTTCGGAGAGGATGCCAAGTTTGACGACACCAAAAGGAAGACTTTACTGTGCGTTGGTGCCAACCGAAGTCTGCCATAAACCTAGCGCTGGGTCGAGACCATCATGTTAAGTATGTGAACTTTGGTAAAACTTGAATCTCGTAATAAGCCAAACTTCTGCTAGACACTGCTCACAAAAAAGTCTCAATTGCGTGGTTTTATCTTTACTTGTGTCTGTATACAACACGGCACTACGACATGGTTGCCGATCCTTGCAGCTTCAGTTTCGCCAATTCAGTGCGCGTTGTGGCCAGACTTAAGTCAATAATGTGTATCTATAATTTCATCTCTGATAAGATCATTTCACCAGCCATATTGGTGTTTGAAATTGTCAAGTACCGGCATCGTAGATTCTGGCCGCCATGGAGACAGATTAAACCCCGCGCGGACAGTCGCCATTTCTAACCCGATTGACTGAACCATCAGTTTTCCAGTGGGCTTCATTAACTCTATGGCGTTATACAAGCTTGAGGCAACGCAGCTAGAGACCAGTGTGCTTCTAGAGATGTTCCTCGAGGTCGGGACAACCCTGCGAAAGAATATGTGCGTGCCACTGCACAGGAAGAAACCTGCGCCTCAAGTCCTGGGCCGATGATGGGGAATATGCTGTTCATGTGATCGTGGATTCTTATTTTCACAACTCACTCAGCACTGCTAGTATCACTGGCTGTTTCAATAGCTAGACTTCGTTTACTCTATTTTCGCATAATAGTCATTCCACGCATCCCTCTCATACTAATGATTTTTATAACTTCTCAGCTTATAATGTCTTCGCCAATTCACCCCATTACTTTCCACTCAAGATCATGGCGCCAGTACGGGGATACTTCTCTTAGTCTTTGTCCGATGGCGGCGCCAACGGTATAGATGACACTCGTCGCAAAGTAATCAGCCTTAGGGTGGCTTTGGAAATTGCTTTTGAGTTGGCCTTGGTGGCACCGTATATGACGAGAGTTGGACCACCAGTCACTCCCCGGCCTGATAGATTCAGTATCAAGGAATAGGTCTCCGAGTTGAGTGTTGGTTTGGAGGGAACGGGTATCATGGCAGCCGTGGGCAAGACCATGAATCGCGAATGTCGGTTGATGATTTTATCAATATCTGTGGCTGAATATGTGCCAAGTTGGCGGAATGGAGGGAGTTCAACGGCGTAACCTCCGACATTGCTCACCAAGATAGTGAGCTCGAGATCCTTCAGTGATTCCACCATAGCTTGCAACTCGATCGAAGTAACCTTAGTTCTGCTTTTAATATATTCGCTGTTAGGCTATTCGGTGGATTGAGTTCAGTGGTTTGCATCCTTGGAGTGCTCTCAATATTTGCCATGATATATGCAAAAACTTAAGCGAGAGTACTAACTAAAGCCGAAGCAACCGAAATCCATCCCGACAAAGCCTTCCGACAGACACACTTCGATACATTCTAGGATCTCTCTTCGCCCATAGAACAAGCATAAAAAAAGGACACTATTCTGGCAAGTAGGCTTCCCAATTTATATCGCCACTTAGGTCATGAGCCACTTAGCATTCATACAAGCAGTGATGGGGCTGAATTCAACGTTGGCCATGCCCTTGCTGAGTTTCTCGAGGGCGCATTGTCCATCTCTCCAGGGTTAGTAGGCTTAGCTGGCGCGTCAGGCTTGAGAACGCTAAGCGGGAACGTGTCGTCGAAGCTGACCAGACCGCCATTCTTCTCCATAAACTCAATAGCATACCCCTCGAGCGTCTTCTCGTTATACTTGGCCAGGTTGCCATTATCGCCGGCCAGATGCGGCTGTCCGGGGCTCGTGGACAGGCCTCTGTACTTCTTGCTGGCAAAGTCCGGGTTGGCCGTGGAGTTGAGGTCGCCGTCGCTTGCCGGGGCCCAGGCCTCGATCTGGTCGTAGTGGACGCCGCCGAGGGCCACTAACTCTTGCTCATCGGAATATTGAGGTCGAAGCCTGAATCCGTAAGGTCAATCATATTAGGCGTCGCGTGGATCTTGTAGACCTAGGCGATAGCTTAAAAGCTCGTTAGGGCAAACTTCACGGCAACGCCCACGTCTCGAGACGTCGAGGTGTATATAGTGCGCGTTAAGGCGAGACGGTGGCTCTAGAGGCTAAAGGTCGTGTTAGAGATAGGCTTACTCTCGTCGCGCCGGCGAGGGATGAAGCCGCCGCGCTCCTTGACGGTCTTAAGGATGCTTGCGCTGTCTTGGTAGACGACGGTAGGAAGCGGCTCCACGCGTCCGTCTAGGCGGCCTGTTAGGTCAGTATGACTGTGCTCTGGTCGTCGGGGGGGTGCGAATAGTGCCCTTGGTCTTACCGGCTGTAGCAGGCAGGGCAGCACCTTGCACGGAAACGGCGGCAAATGCGAAAGCTGCCGTGGCTCAATTCATTGGATTAATCATCTTGACTGTCTTAAGAAAAAGAAGAATGTGAAGGTCGGTTCTAGTAGTATAAGAGCTATTTAGAAGGGCTCATGGGATGATTGTAGTGATAATTTGTCTTTGAGCTAGGGGCCTAAAGCACTCTTATAGTCTGTGGCTTTCGAGTTTAATATTACGAGCGGAAACTCTCCCGGGATTTCCGACTACAAGGTTTTTTGAAAACATGCTGTTGGTATATGATCCCGTCTCTGTTTCTAAATACATTAGAGCGTCTTAGATGTGTTTGGCGCAAGTAGTCTTTCTCGAGTCAGAGCTTAGGTACTTCCTTATTAATGGTCACAATAGTAAGAACACGGACAGTGAAATCAGCTCTCATGAGTGTTTCCTGTATGATAGCGGTTGCAAGTCGTTTATGTTGATAATGGTATTCATTGAGTTAAAATTTACAATATTGCTATTACATTGTAGGAGCCAGCCCTTCCACGTTTTGCCATATCAGCCGTCCAAAGGGATCAGTGGTAGCCACCAGGTCACCCCTAGCAAGCTTACTTTCCTGCTGGCTTGGGGGCGGCCTCACCATCCTTGCCGGCCTCACCATCCTTGCCGGCCTCACCATCCTTGCCGGCCTCACCATCCTTGCCGGCCTCACCATCCTTGCCGGCCTCAGCACCCTCGGCGGGCGCAGCGCCCTCGGCGGGCATACCACCTTCAGCACCACCTTCCGCACCACCTTCCGCACCACCTTCCGCACCACCTTCCGCACCACCTTCCGCACCACCTTCCGCACCACCTTCGGCACCACCTTCGGTACCGCCTTCAGCACCGCCCTCGGCACCACCTTCGGCACCGCCTTCAGCGCCGCCCTCGCCGCCCTCACCGCCGGCACCACCTTCAGCACCACCTTCGCCGCCAGCACCACCCTCGCCAGCACCACCACCCTTGCCTCCGTCGCCACCCTTACCGCCATCGCCACCCTTGCCGCCCTCGCCTCCCTCAGCAGGCGGCTCTTCACCTCCCTCAGCAGGCGGCTCTTCACCTCCCTCAGCAGGCGGCACTTCACCTCCCTCAGCAGGCGGCACTTCACCTCCCTCAGCGGGCGGCTCTTCGCCTCCCTCAGCAGGCGGCACTTCACCTCCCTCAGCAGGCGGCTCTTCACCTCCCTCAGCGGGCGGCTCTTCACCTCCCTCAGCGGGCGGCTCTTCACCTCCCTCAGCAGGCGGCTCTTCACCTCCCTCAGCAGGCGGCTCTTCGCCGCCGGCAGCAGGCTTGCAAGCTTCCAACAGACCGCCGATATCTAAACCCTCGAGAATCTCTTTCAGCGGACCCTTGAAGATATCCCCCAAGTTCTCGGCGAGAATTTTCACGGTGGAGGCACTTGCGGCCTTGTCCTGAAGTGGTCTTAGGGACATGGCATTGAGAAGGAGTGCAAGGCCCTCGTCAGATGCTGAGCTTCGTGCTGCGAGTGAGCGCGCGGGAGCGGCAGCCGTTATGCCAGCATAACAGGCTCCGATAATTAAAGACGTCTTCATTATGGGGGCTTATGTGTGTTTTGAGAGGATCTTCCTAATGTTAGTCGTGAGTCTATACTCAATGGCATGAGTTCTTCGGCTTACTGAGATAACCAGCAGCTGTCCGGAGCTGAATCTGCAAGGCGTCGCTTGTTCTTTGTGTAGGTGCTGATGGAGTATTCTGCGGTACTGGCTTGGGAGACATGGTTGCTATTTAAAGTATTCCTTCCACTTCAAATACAACTACTAAGTCGGGTTGCAGTGAAGATCTTGGTCAAGGTGCAAGGCTTCCGGTTGATACCTGTGTTTCAGACATTTGCTTCAGTCTTCGCAGCCCCTATGTACATTACTAGTTGCCGCTCCGTCCCGAATACTTTAAATCGATTCCAAATTTAATTCATGGCTCCACTTAGCAAGTAGATCAGCGTCCAGTGTGTACTGTTGCAAAGCGTCGGAGATTCCCTACTTGTGTCTAAAGATTTAGTGGCCGACTCTAAGCGGCCTTGCCACATTGCGATATTATGACTGCAATATCTCAAGTAGAACATAATAGGATCTTGATTTAACCTATCTCTCCAATATCTGGAAAATTGGAGTCTTACTAACGTACAAGCAGCTAATTTGTCCTCTCATTTCAGTCTCATCTGTTAAATAAGCTTGTTGAAAAGTCAGTCTTAAAAGTCGTCGTTCCACACTCATGACTACGCTAACGTTTCAAGGTAGTCTTCGTCCGGAGAATAAAAGAGACACAACCTCAGACATCGCAAACACAGCCAAGCATGTATGGGTAGCCAATTATCTTCTCGATACTGTAGCTTGGTCCTATGATTAGGCCCTTGTATAGAACGTGTTGAATGCCATTCTATGGATTGAAACGACTGTCATAGGCACTTCTCACGCATTTCTAGAAGGCACTTTCCTGTCTTGACTTAGTAGCGCAAGAAGTCTTGAAAGTTCTCATCATGTATTGCATGGACGTGGTAGGCCGGGGGGGTTTCACTTCAGGCTCGGGTTTCTACTTCCCGTAGGCCCTAGTGTGTCGCCTTGCCACTAATCAACTCAGTCGTGGCATGGCAATATTCTTTTCCCGGTTTCGCCGTTTATAATGAGCTGATTAATTAAAGCCTTGGTAGAAATCGTAGGTGGCGCTATCGCTTTTCCCGTTACGCTAGAACACATTCCTTGGCTAGCGTGTAGTGGCTTTACTTGTTTGTTATCTCGAGACGTTGAGGCGATTAAGTTGGATTCGATTCATTTAGAAATTGGCGCTCAAGAAACTCCTGCGGCAAAGAGCATGTACGAACTTCAAATAGCGGCAATATATATATCAATAGCCTGATCAAGCCCTTTGTGGCCCCGGCCAATGTACTATTCAAACGCTAAAGAGGAGGTGAATGATTTAGCGAGCTTGGAAGCCCTAAGGTCGAAGAATTCCACAGGTGAAGCCAAATGCCCCAAAGCCGCATAAGACTACAATCAACACAATAAACTACCACAAGGAACGATATCATTCTTCTCCACGTCCGAGACCCTAATATGGAGTCGGGTAGCCGTGGAGTCGTGGAGAAACGACTCCATACCAAATCTGCGACAAGTCCTCCCTCGGCTTTGAAACAGCGACGATACATTTCCGACTTGCCTCTGCATTAGGTTGTTATTCAGAAATGACTAGGAATTGACAAGTCACAGCGCCTAAGGCTGGTTTTGCAGCCTTACCCTCACCGACTTACACGAGACGGTCACACCTTCACAGGAAAAACAAAGGCCCTACGAGTTGCGAGTCAGCGGCAGATTCCAGTCGCCAGGATTAACATGTGTATGGAGACGATTTTTGTTAGATCTGAAAACGGAATTGTTGAACCGAGCGCAGAAATCTGTCGCCTTCTGTCATACACAGTTCTAGACTAGCCCAGGGGCCACAGTTCAATGATAGCGAGCAAGTGGCCTTCTCTTCTATATTTAACGCGTAGCCCCTAATTAGTGGATATGACTAACACGGTGTCAGCATCATGCCGTTATGGGCACGATTCATTAGATAGCTGGGGTAGGGCGATTCCGTCGTTCTACGACGCTATCCATTTTATTCCGCTCGGATTGAAACGTCAGACAGTGACTAAGATCTAGGGCTGTCTCATTTACCAAGGAAACTCTTCAATCGTTTTCCTCTGATACAGCCGGCTTCACGTAAACAAGCAACAGTCCCCCAGAAATTGCGATTGAGCCACATCTCAGCTCAGATACAATAGGACCGCCACGGCCCTTGTCAACCAATCCCCGAGTTCAACGTCTCTGTCGATAAAGCTCACTGGTTTCGAGCATGGCAGCTTAGCCAAAGAAAAATTACAGATGAAGCAGCCGTTATATTTTTTATTTGAGTGATGTTAAAATACCTTTTTGGCGATCGCGGTCTTAGGTACTGAAAATATATGAACCAGCCCTCTTCGCAAAAATCAACGATATTTAGTCAAGAATTAGACATTTCCCCACCCCCATGCAAACTGTTGTCACTACAATCTATCTTTAATCATCTCTCGTGGCTATAATAAATCCGTCAGTTTATATGCACCCTTCGAGAAAACCCCTCTTCAACAACTCAGCTTCATTGTGATCTCTTCGCTATTTTTTCTGTGAGCCTCAGAATCTTCTCCAACATTGATTTTCGGTCATTCACTTTTATTCCTTTTATTTGCATGTCATGCGCAAGTCGACTCCTGTCAAAGAAGATACTGAAGCAAGCTACAACCTCTTTTTTACTCGGTTTATTAGCAACTAGCATTCATCATAGTTCTTGGCCCACCAATGAGACCAGAGCGCTCCACGGCGAGGAGAATTACATGTAAGGCAATCTGTTGCATTGGAGGCAGAAAATTCTGGCAAGTTGGGCGTCAGGGCCCGTGCAAGTGGTCAATGCCTTTACACGTCGACCAGCCGAAATACCCCAGTCAATACCATGTTGGAGCGTGGTCGGCCGTGACCATAAATAAAGGACGAGGAATTGCATGTGAATGCCACGCCTCACGTCACTCATATCATTTGCAAAGCTGCGAATACCTCAAGCCGCCCGTATTGGCTCACTAGCGTCGATAGTTGACAGCCTGTCATGGTCAAGTATCCTCTCCTTACTTTCTTCCTTGTTAAGGTGGCCTAATTGACAGGCCCCCGTGATTAAGGGAAGGAAAGGTCATTGAGCAGGCATCGGTTGGCATGTCAAAGCAGGTACGTCGTGAATCTCGATTCTGTGAGACATTTGAACCCTCATTAAGCCCGATTTGGGTATTCATTCATATTTATCCATTCTACCTCCAGTTGCACACAAACGGGGGTGGAGCCTGTTGGAGTGAGATGACGCATACAAGTAAGCGCGGTCAGCCCTAGGCAGTTGTTCCCAGTATAACCATATTGCCAAGTCTAAATGACGTTGTGGATATTGTTGTCTTCATGAGACCGATCAATCAAAAAAGGCCTGCTTGAGATTGCTGGCTGGGCAGGCCTGGCTTTTGTGACGGTGATCTTCCGACATTCTACGGCAGATGAGCACGGCTGTGGGGATGAGGGGCATCTGCAACGAACTCAAAGCCTTTGATGCGCGCGGCTGTGACATCACTGAGGATTGTATCCTGAGGGAGCTTGAAAAGGTCCAAGTTCTTCCCGAATTCAGGTGTGAATCGCAGATATAATTAGACAGGCATCTTCAGCCTGGAGGTGTCGATGCGACATCAATGAAAAGACACCAAAAGGTTTCACAAGTCATCAAGCAGGCTCCCCATACAAAATGAAGTTTCAAATCATTGCAATTACTGCTACGTCAGTCTCTACTACACTGGGTGCTGCCGTTCAGCAGCGTGACGGCACATGCAGGTTCCGTGTTGGGTTTGCTCGTGGACAGGTAAGTCACCACACGCCCAAACCGGGTCAAGTTGCTTTCGCCGTGGCTAATCAAGATCAACGAAAGAACCCAATTGCCGGGGGTGACAACTCTTTGGCCTGCATTGCTGAAGTCACTTATGCTGATGGCAACAAGGAACAGCTCAGTGATGAGTGCCGATACGTTATGAACGATCACTGCTACCCATCTGGGCTTCCTTATAGCTTGTGGTAAGTTTTTGAGATGGAACCGAAAATAAGGTGCAAAAACTTGACTAATTATTGCATAGCATTCACACAAATGACAACATGAAGGACGGCTATCTTGACTATGGCGCCAACCATGTCGACTTCCACGACGATGGATGCAAGACCGAGTCCTACGCTGGCCCGTCCGGCGATGGAACTTTCCAGGATTGCGAGATCCCCTGCTAAATGTACAATTGTATAATGAGTTCATCATCGCGAGAATTTGATTAGTAAAAATAACAGCTATTTGCCTTTTTCTACGCTCTTGTCTCGGAAGTTTTCAATGATTATCAGCCTACATATCGCAGGAGTCGAGATAATTTTCTATGGCAACTTGAGTGCTTCCACTGCGAACTTGGAGCGCTGGTGAGGCCGCTTGGGTAAGGGTTCCTATGGCAAATGTTCGTATTAGAGGGTGTAGGTATAAGCTACTGTAGGTACCTCTTGGTACCTACCTACCTTATTTAACCCATCTTCAGCGTGTCTTATAGGGGACCAGGTGAGGTCGAATCATGAGGAGATGGCTTGGCCTCGTCCTGATAGGAAGATCTCGGGTAAATTACAGATTACCCTATGAGAAAATCCCCTCCCACCGCCTTCGCGCAGGTTCAACAGCGGATTAAAATGGCGGCCTCAAGAATTAACGAAAGATTGGATTTTATTTCCAAAAAAGAAAACACGCAGAGACATGATCCATGCCAACCTCGGCCGCTTTGACCGCCTTCCTATTCGAGCTCCACTCGTTGGATTCCGTCTGTCTGCCTCCCCACCAGGTCACAACGACAGCAGGCTAGCTCGTTGGCCAGCTCACCACTGCGTGCATGTATTCCGCTTCTTCAACAAAAGCACGCCTGCATTGCGACCTCACGGAATTTCAGCACAACTCTGCGCAAGGCTTACTTGTCGCTTGCCACTTCTGATTTCCATCCGTCTATCTTTTTGACGCTTCCTCCTTTCTTCTCTGCTTCTTCATAGCTTCCTCTTCAACAGCCACGCCGGGGCCGCCCAAGGCTACCCGCTCTATATACCCAAGATGGTCTCCTTCTGGCCATGGAGAGTACGATTTTCTTCTTCTTCTTCTTGTCCATTGCTACCAAAATTTCAAGCTTTAACCCATTATTAGAGCGATGAAACGTCTCCCGCCTCGTTTGAAAAGACGCTCTCGGCGCTCTCCTCAAAAATCACCACGACCCAGACGACGCTTGACAAGACTCGAGCCAGCGCCCGTCGCATCAAACTTCTCCTAGTCCTCTACCTCGGCTTCGCATACCTCGTTTACGCCATTGTTCAGCTTTTCGTCGTCAAGTACGGGAACATGGGCGCCCTGGAGTGGGTAGGCATGGCCGGTGCCCCCATCTTGTGAGCGCTCTCCATTACCTCCTCACACCCGAGAGGGAAGCTAATTATATCCGCCTCACCAGCATCATCCTCACGCGCAAGCTCATAGGCGTCTACTTCAATTTCTACATCGACTCTCTGAGCAAGCGCCTGAAGAGTCAGCAGGTACAGCGTGCCAAGACAATCCAAAAACTCAAGGATGCCACAAAGTACGACTCAACCATGCAATTGATCGAAAAGTACGGTGGCGAGAAGAAGACAGATGGCGCCCGACCCGACGACGGAAACAACAACAGCAACAACAAGGACGGCAAACCGTCTCAATTCCACGCCCCGCACACCGACGTCCCGAACCGCACACGTCTTCCTCCTCCACCGACCGCCAACATCCAGCCTCGTGCCCCTGTAAATACAGGGCCTCACGCTTCTACATCCTCTTCTCCAGCGTCTAGCACCCTCGAACCAGGTGCAGAATTCGCTCCCAACGCCTTCTCCCACCCCCCGCCTCCTGCACAACCTCAAGCCGCATCTTATGCTCCTGGCCCCGCTGAGACACACTGGTACGATCGTATCTTTGACGTTCTTCTTGGCGAAGACGAGACACAACCTAAAAACCGCATCGTGCTTCTCTGTCAATCGTGCCGACTCGTCAACGGCCAGGCGCCACCGGGAACGCGGAGCCTTGCCGAGCTGGGCGTCTGGCGCTGTATGGGCTGTCATGCGATAAATGGCGCGGTCGACGAGGGCAAGCGAATTGTCGATGAAGTACTCGCTTCTTCGCAACAAGATTTAGGAGATGAGGGATCGAGTCAGACCGGCGAGGGTAGCAAGGCGGTGGATGTCACCGGTACTGGAGAGGGTGAATCTGCTGCAACGGGCGTGGAGAGTCTCGACGGTGCAAAGAGACGCGCTAAGAGCAAATAAGTCCTCCTTTTTCACGCAATGGTTTCTTTTCTTTGTATTTATTTTACCGCACGGCCATGGCTTTTTTTTTTCTTTTTTGCTTTTCGCCTTTCGTAATTTCCTTGCAAGTCGGGCGGTTGAGCATTTGGACAAGTGTGTTGGTTACACCAAGAGGGTTGAAAAGAGAAAGCAGCATTGACTCTAGGTGGGCGTTGGAGATGGTATGTTTCATTCTATCTTGAATCAAACCCATTCTATAAATATTTATTGCGCTTCCAATAGTGATTTACAACCATTTAACTGCAGGTCGCTACTCCGCTCTCCTCAATGGTCACGCCCCGCATCGCATGATGTCTGACATGTCTCGTTACAGCGTCTCATCTATGCCCATATCCCTACAATTACTAATATTGTTACGGGGCGTCTTTGTCCCGATTTCAACCTTGCATCCATCTCACATCATCCCGCACACGCAAATACCCAAATAAACAGGCAGAAAAGTTCAAAGGGCGTAGGAAGAGGGCGCCCTACAATTTTTCATGCAAGATCAGACATCAAAAGGCATCAAAAGTCAATTATCATGCTGCGCGTTTCCTGGACTGCGTGGACCAGCCCTCTATATCCTCGCCTTTGCTGCCGACTTTGAGTCCATCGACCTTGATGCCCTTCATGCCGGCCGTATCCTCCAGCCAGCTGTGCGCGGCCATCCCGCCTGCGTTGGCGCGCTTGTCCGGAATGAGCTCGAGCATTGGACTGAGAAAAGCTGAGATGCGCTTTGCCTCGTCCTCTTTGAAGTGATATTTTTCGCGCAACACGTCGGGAAGAGCCCAGTGGCGCAGGCGGTGAATGTTGCGCAGCTCGCCGCGGCGGTTGAAGATTTCTTGCGCCCATTTTCCAGTGAGGCATGTACGGGGAAATGGACCGAGCAGCTCAATAATTTGGGCGACGTGGTCATCGTCTTTTCCGTATTTGGTGCCGGACTGGGGGTCAAACAGATAGTCGCCAGTGATGAGTTCAAAAATCTGAACAGTTAGCACTGCTTCACGCAGATATGACGAAACTTAAACGAGTCGAATTTGCTTCGCCTGATATAGCCAGATCTTTGGACTTGGGAACTCACCATGGCTGCCATGCTCCAGACGTCGGTACTGGCTCCCCACTTAGCGCCGAGGATGACTTCAGGAGATCTGTACTGTCGCGTCTGGATGTCGTCTGTAAAATGGTGGTTGACCCAGCAGGCGTTGCCAAGGTCAGCAATCTTGACACTGATAATGTCTGAAGCATGTGCGTCCTCAGCCTTGCGCTTTTCACCAGTGGCGGCGGTAGGGGACTTGTCGAGAGAGATGCTCGAGACTTCGCGGGTAAGCATGTCACTGGTTGTGTAAGCAAATTTGTCCACTTGAAGAGGTGGTGTGTGTTGTGTGTGTGCATCTTCTAGTCTGACTCTCACTCCCTCCCTCTCTCTGTATGTGTAGGTGTGTGTACATGCACTTACGCAGTCTTGTCTGTTTGTGATTGGCCATCCTTGGGAGAAGAGTCCTTCTTTTTGGCGTCTATCAAGCGTTAGTATTCCTTCACCACGAACCAAGAAACTCAGTAGTACCTTCTAGCATCTCGCCGAGACTCGCCTGCGACGTGGCTGACGGAAACAAATTCGAGTGATTGAACGACGAATTGAGGGGTGATGGAAGAGGCTGACTGCCGGTAATGAGAGTCCTCCGGCGGCGGCGGCCGTTTCTATTGTTTTCCTTGTCGCCGGTGTCATTCTTAACCACTTTTTTAACGATTTGTTCCACGTCACCGATTTCGATCAGGACGTTTTCGGGTTTGAGGTCGGTGTGAATAATGCCACAATGGCGGTGAAGATAGTCCAGGCCGAGCAGGACTTGTTTAGTGATTTGTTTGACAAGGGGCATGGGGATGCCGCGGTGATTCCAGCGCTTGATCAGACCCAGAAGATTCTCTCCGAGGACCTCAAAGACCATGCATACATGAGTGCCGTTGGGCCCCTTGTGCTCAAAGGAGTCGAGGAGGCTGACAACGTGCTTACGGCCGGGGTGGTCGGGCTGGGCCTGGACGATGCGGTTGAGAAGCTTAATCTCGTCGATGGCGGTCTCGGTGTAGTGGGCGGCGGAGCGGACGACCTTGAGTGCGACGTGCTTGCCCGAATTGTTGTCGCGGGAGAGCCAGACGGTGGAAAAGTGACCCCATCCGAGCTTGCGGACGACGGTGTACTTTCCATCCTTGAAGTTCTCGCCGACCTGGACGGGGTGATAGCCGCCCTTGCAGTAGTCTTCCGAATCCTCTTCGTCGGCTGTATTCTCGGCAGGCTCATCGGCGGAGGAGGACGAGGGCGAACCTGTGACGGCGGAAGCGAGCTGTTGAGTTCTGCATCCAAGAAGGCGAGTTAGCGAATTTTGTTTGGGCAGAGCGATGATGCTGTTGACAGACGCAAGCGCAGGAGAGGGGGAGGGGCAGAGAAGTTCCAAACAAGGTAATGAACGAAAATGACAACAGAATGAAGAAAGTCGCGAATAAATCTATCTGACAGGGCGGCCAAGCAGCGCATGCGAAAATATAAAGACAATGCGACCGCGGCATAATCAGGAGCGGGAAGGGTGTGCCGTGCGGGCTAACGACGGGCTGAGAACAGCGGTGATGGCGGCGGCCGGGGGTCAGCAACAGGAGGGGTGCAACCTGGACTTGATAAAGGTGCTCATCTTGTCAACATTGCGCAGCTCTGAGCGGGCAAGGGAGAGAAGTGGGAGCGAGGCGATAGAGGCGCGAGCAGAATTGAGGCGCGAGACCGAAGATGGAGATCAAGGCAAAATCGAGTCTTGTCCTCGAGTCGGGTTGCGCTGCAGGAGGGGTGCCTTGGTGTGGTGCGCTGGTCCTGTCCTGGTGCGGATGCGGATGCGGGTTACTGTTCGCGGGGCTGATGAGCACAGGGGGCCTGGTGGCTGATGTGGTGTACCTGGGTAGCTGGGTAGGTAGCTACCTAGGTAGGTAGGTAGTCTCTTGCGGTGATGAGGCCTTTTGCTTGAACAGGACGACAGAGAGGCGCGATGATGCGAGACGATGGTGTTGCGGGTGAAAGCCGGCGGCGGCGCCAGCCAATCTGCAGAGCAGGTGCGGAGCTTGGTTGTAGCAGCAGTCAAAACCTGCAAGAGAATGACGGAGAGCGAAAGAAAGAATGCTTCGGCAGCCAAACACAGCGTCTCGGCCTCGCAGCGTATTTGGTGCGGGTTGCAAGACCAGTGAGTGCTAGCGCATGCCAAAGTTTGTCCAAGCCAGTCGAGCGCAAGGGCCTACGCGCTGCAGGTACCTGGCTGAGGCTCCAACAAAATAATCTTTCGCCACGACGCACACAGGCCGCTGAGCCACTGAAAAGTGCACCAACTCTTTTCTTGGAAAAGGCCAAGGACGCGACTGACCTGGACGTTTGCCCAAGCGGCTGCGAGATGTCAATGCCAGGTAACACTCTCGTCCACTCCCTGCTTCACTGCCACTTCGGCCCTGTACTGAGTAGGCTGTAGCCTAGCACTGGCCAAGCTTCTTCACCACATCGCACCAGGAGAGAAGACGCCATTTCTTCTCGCATCATTTCGTTTGACCAGCTAGTTATCCATCGCCTTCTGCCCGTCTTCGCTACTCTGCGAGACTTGTTCACGGCCCTTCTTAGCGGGCCACTTGCTCGGCCGCATGCATCGTCCCACCAACCACGCCCACCCATTCTTCGTTCGGCGCAATCTGTTTTGCGCAGCTTGCCCGCTTCGCAGACTTGAATCGTTTTATGCCCCATGCATGAGGTCATGCGTCCGCCTGCTGCCCTGTCACGTTGTCCAGCTTTCCTTTGATGCAATCATTTGCTCTTTTTTTTTTTTTTTTGCTAGGTCGGCACATGTCGCGTTCCATGGCGTATTCGGCCGAGATTGTCATACCCCAATCGCCGAAAAAGTATTCATCGTCTCGATGCCGAGTTGATGCTGCGGCCCGTATGTCTGGTTCATGGACAAGAAACCTTGTCCATTGTGTACGCGGAGCTCGGTGTGCGCCGCGGCCACTTGGCGCGACCTAGAGAGTGAAGTTCAAACGCGGAAATGAAAAATGCACAAACAAACACCTACCCAGTCTTGTCTGCCGGCTCGGGGCTCTGCGTTAAAATCGGCGCCAGCCCATCCTTCTTGCGTTTCCTGGCCGCAACGCTGTCGTCGTTGGAAAGGCCACCCGACACCAGCGGTGGCTTGGCCCCTGATGAAGATTCACTGCCATTCATCTTGTTATCGCGCAACTCTCGAGCTAGCGGTGGTGCTGCACTAATTGATTCGTATTCGCCTTTGGTCGAAGAATCGTCAATCGCAAAGGTCTAAAGTCTAGGAGGTGGCTTGCGACTCGCGGGGATGAGTGGCGACTGGCCCATTCGGGGGGAAGGATGCGCGCAACTCGATGCGAAAGCCCTCGTCGCCGTCGGTCGGGTCGGGAATGCGCAGAATAGCGTAATGGAGAAGGGCTGCTCTAAAACTCAGAATGTCTATTTTGCGTGCTGATAAGGATGATGCGGGAAGCAAGCGGCCCAAGTCTAATAGCGGTTGGTGTCTGTGACAAAAGATCTGGGGTCAGCCGATTACCTCACTAGACAGATGGCCATGTGTCAGATGCTTGCGACGCCCAAACTGCCGCCCACGGGTTTCTGAGCGACGGCGCGTAATTGGCACGGCCCAACGCGATGCCTAACGAACAAGAAGAAACGAGTGGGTTATCATTTGGTTTCCACCACAGTCGCTTCGGACCCAAGCAGTCGGTCAATGAGTAGGGGCGGACAAAGCCGTTGTAACCAGTTGTGACCTATTTGACGCACCGAAACCCAACATGACCGCTAGCATCTCTCGCATGGTGCAGCAGATAAATGCAGCGAGAGCATCGGGCAGGGATCAAAGGGCCAAAAGGCATTCCATGCATGCAACGATACTGCTTGGCGCCTCGCAGCGATCTAGGAGCAGCGAGGCGGTGCGCGGGGTGTCCCAGGCAGATGGGAGGGGCGCACGTTTTTATTCTCAACGTACCTTGCTAATTTTGTTAGAATTGGTAGCTGATGCTGTAAACTGTACAGTGATGGGTCTGGCAGGTTTTTGTACGTGTATTATCCAAAAGAGAAAGATATGGCGGCAAACAAACACAAACGGTGGTTAGCGAGAAGAAAAAACGATGCCCGTCGAACAGTGAGAAATCGGGTCTCGAAGCCACTTCCAAATTTCATGCAGCGAGCGACAGGGAAGCGGAGCTACCCATCTACGCAACCACGGCCCTGGGCTGGTTTTGAATGGACTGGCAATCTGGGTGTCTGGGTGGTACTACCTAGGTCAAGGAAAAGAGTGGAGATGCTCAATTCCCCGAAAGTGCCAATCAACATCTTACCGGCGAGCGCTATGGTGTGGTACCTAGGTACATTAGTACCTAGGTAGGTATGTACAGTGATCGCAGCAATCGCGGCAGAGCTCAGCCGAGTGGAAGTATCAAAAGAAGCCGTCGTTAAGAAAAACAAAAGGTTATGATACGTCATGTCAGGCTTCATTCAATGCCATGCCGCTCGACTGGATGGGTGAGGATTTCTCGACACTGATGTTTCTGGAGTAAAGACTCAACGTCTGAACGGTCGTTTATAGCGAGAGCCCCTACCCGGAAGCCCGGCACCTACCTGCTTGAGCGCATGTGAGGCATTGCGAGGCGCGCACAGCCCAATCACGGCGGCCCTGTGTTGCTTGGGGGCCGAAACATTGAGCAAAACATGTCTGACAAGACCTCTGAATAGTACCTAATGCTGATGAGCCGCCTGCTTGCTTCTTTGCATTTCCGCAACAAGCAAGAAACCCATATCTACTACTTAAGCCAACTTTCCAACCACGTTGCATGTAACGTAATCCTGTACCGTCACGCCAACTGGCAAAAGACTATGCATTAACCTCAGTACGAGTACAACAGGATCCCAACAGGCATGACTTATACAGCTGTTCGTTACATTGCAACAACATCGGCTCGCTTCTCCAGCGATACGTACCAGTCAACTCCGGCAATCACAGCTCTGTTACATCATCAATTCAGTATAGCACTAGCGTATGTGCAAAAGCAAATTATATTTGTCCATTTCCAACGCCAATGTCCCGAGACTACTCTGTCCTCCTTCCGCTTGCCTGTAGCATACTTTATTACCCCTTGTACATGGCTGCATCGCACCCAGATCAACGGCAGGTAACATATCCCTGTGCACCCATATGCTCTCGCCTTCACGCCCGCTTCTTGCTCTTTTGTGTCATCTTTCGGAACGCTTCCATGCCGCTGGCGCCCAAAGGTCGGTGGTCGTTGGCCCGATTACCGTCAAATGTGCTCATTGGCGCAATCGTGTAGCTTGACGGCAAGCTGGCCATGCGGGCCTCATTGTTGGCTCGCGTCGGCGCCAGCAGCCTCTCCCTCTCCACCTCAGTCGCCGATTGCGCCGGGCGCTGCGTGAGGCTAAACTGTGAGCCAGCCTTTTGCCGCTGCTGCAGCTTCGCGGCGCTGAAAATTCATGTCAGCAAATGTGCTTCATTCATCAGGCCAGTAAGAGAAGACAATATGTTCCAGCACAGCCCCTCTACGCGTCAAGAAAAAGAAAAAGAAAACGTACTGGTAGTCGAATTCGCGTGTTTCAACATGTCGCTTCTTGTAATCATCCGTCCTCTTCAGAATAGGACGACTCCATTCTCCTAGTAGCCTCTCTGCCATCCTTTTGATGCTCGGCTCGGGCTTCTTGCTCTTGGTATAGAAGAGCACAATCTTACCAATTCCGCTGCTACGAAGCGCCTCCTTCTCAATGTTAAGCTTGGTCAGCGCTGTGAACAGGTCGCGCTGGATGTTGTACGCCGGTAACGACCCATCGCTCAACGGCTCCAAAAAGTACTTGACATGCAGCAAAAAGTTGGTATCAGGGTCCAGCACCGCGTGCTGCACGTTGTTGCGGTTCAGAATGGCATTCACCTGCGGAAGCAGCTTGAGCTTGTGCAGGGCAGGCTGACCCACGCGCCGAGCCTCGTTGTCAGCTAAACAGGCCTTTTCCATCTGCACTTTGAGATCGGCCAGCTGCTCGTCGATTTCGTCTTCCAGATCCTATTTTGCCAAGTCAGCAGGCCATTTTCCCGAACGAATGTAGATTGAACACACAATTTCATCCTTCTTCCGTCGTCTTGTTGATGACGATCCGCCCTTTTTGATGGCCGCATCGAGAGCCCTGTCAATCGCACGCTTTCGCCGCTCTTCTGGAGTCAAGTTTTCTTCGTTTTCCGGCTCCGGCGACGTCTGTCTGATTCGCTGAGCTCGAGGCGCCCGCTCGCCCTCGGCAGCGGCCCTACGACGTCGAGGCTTGCGCTCCTGGTCACCATCAGATCCGTCTTCCATCGTCACGTCGTCATCGCGGTCGCGGCGCTTTTTCTCGCGTCGTCCCTCGCGTGGTTTCTTTGGCTGTCCTTCTATGCGCTTCCGCTTTGATACCTTGAGCGTGCGGGCGACGTCTTCGTCAATGTCAACGGGCCGATCCTCAATGTTGGCCGTCTCGGGGTCATAGTCTTCAAATTGATCTTCGTCGACTTCGGATAGCAGATCAGAGTCCTTGTCCGAATCCGCAGCCGCTACCTGTTCCTCAAACTCTTTCTCTTGACCGTCGTCAACAGGAGGGTCCTCTCTTGCTGGGGAGCCAGCAGGCAACTCGTGATCCGACATGGCGTCAGCTCTCGTGAGGTGTGTTGCGTGGAGATGAGTCGGCAAATGACTTTTCAAATAGTTGTGGGAGAAGATAAAAACCTCGGAAGCGATACAAAATTCACAGCACGCTGCTGGCTTCTTTGGTGGGAATTTTGGTGATGATACAAACGACAACCAGCTCCCAGTTGATGGAGAGGACTTAATGAAAATGCTGACCTAATCTCGCGCCGCAAACCCCAGTCACAGCCACAGCTCCACAAGCCACATACCTAGCTATTTGTTTACTTGCCACAATGCGGTTGCTCAGGAAAATAAAGACGACTGCTTCTTTCGCTCGCCGCCGCAGCAATTTCTCAACGGTGGCCGTTTATCAACTCCAGTACTAGCATCAACCCAGGGCCAGCTTCGACAATTGCCCAGAATGAATCCACGCACCGGCGAAGGCCACATGGAATGGGAATACAGTGGCAATGCGCCATGTGATCCCTCCAGTCCCTTTACCCATATCGCACAGCGAAACCCAGGCCTCGGTATGTGATTTTGCCCGCCCACGCGGCAGCTGACAACCTTCTGTTTGCAACCGGGCGACGGAGCTCTCCTAACAATTCTCAGGCGGCTTTTCATCTCCTTCCAAAGGAAATGGACGTCTGAATCCATTCGCAGGCCTTTCCACGCCACTCAAACCACAGCCGCCCTCCGCCACCCGTTTTGCGCCTCAAATTTCAGCCAAAAGTGCAGCCCCTCCCTTTCGCAACCCGGCCTTTACAACACCACGAAAACTACACGATGATGCCATTTTCTCCGAGGTCTCTGGTGCAGAGGACAGCCCGGCTCCTACAGAAACCTCGGACGTGCCCAACGACACGCCAGACCTGGACCACATGGGCGACATCTCCATGGGCGGCATTATTACCCCGACGAAGGTCAACAAGGCGGCACGCTACGGTCGCTCTTCACATAAAAAAAAACACAGCTCTGGCAAGGGCGAAATCAAGAGCGCGCGGGACTCGTCACGCTCGGCGCTCCTTCGCAAGCGGAAGCGCCACAATCTAGACCGCGATGTGAGCAGCGTTGTGCGCTACCAGGACCACGACGAGTCCGGCGGCGAGACGGAGGGCTCTTTCTGGTCCGAAGAGTGGTTGAAGAAAAATAAGGAGTTGGGCAGAGGGCCGCAGCGCGGCTTTCTTGGATCCATGTTTCACATGCTGGACGAGCACCCCAACGCCCCCGAGAACCTGCACCGGTGGATTCAGCTTTTCATCAACATGCTGGTGGCCACGACTGTTATTGGCGTTGGCTGGTCCATTGTGTCGACCATTCGCTCTGATATCCGCAACGCCAACGAGAGCGCACGCCTGGAAATCATGAGTAAAATCGCAGAGTGCACGAAACACTGGAAAGACAACTCTTGCGAGTCCAACGATAAACCGTTCTTCCAGTCGCAGTGCGATAAATGGTATGACTGCATGGTGCAGAACCCAGAGTCGATTATGCGCGTCAAGGTGACGGCCAAACAAATTGCCGAGATTATCAATGAATTCTCCGACGCGATGAACTTCAAAGCATGGGTAGGTTTCCTTCGGTGTCTATTTGACTAGTATGCTAACACTCACAGGGCTTCTTCTTTGCAATTATTATCATCTGTGTATTTGGAAACAATTTGATTCTCGGCCGCAACGGTAACAGTGGCAAAGCGATGCCGTACAACAGGGAACCGATGACGAATGCCGACGGTGTGGGCGACGAACCCAATGTCATGTGGATGCCTGTGCAAACGCCGCGCATGAAGCGGCACGCCATGCTGGACGATGGATCTGATACCGACAGTTCCCTTCCACATTCGACGCCGCTGATGCTGCCGCATTACACGCCGAGCGGGCGCAGAAGTCCCAGTAAGGGCGAACGGGCAAGGAGTCCAATTAAATACTCGCGAAGTCCAAGCAAGGTTTATTAGCCTTTTTCTTTTCTCGTTTTTGTTGGTGCTATGTTGAGCCTGGGCAGGGACGGACTGGGGCAAATACACCACCGGCCCAAGGCGTTTTGGTACTGTTAAGCAGTGTTCTTGTTTTTGTTTAGTTCAAGTCTCGGTGTATTATTTTACGGAGCACATGATGCGCTTGGAAAGCATACAGGTTTATTCACTTTGTCAAATGAGCAGCATACGACTTCATCATTGTTCTTGTTTCGCCCCTCCGAATTACCGTACCCAATTATAGAGTAGCAAACCTCGACGTTGCAGACCTGCGGCTGAGATTGCATGGGTTTGAGCAACCAGGCCCATGACGACATAATGGGTAACTGCGAAAGACACTGACTGGCAGGCCACCATTTGCAGCAAGTGACAAAGTGGGAAAGTTGAAAAGGCCATTTCCATAGAATGACGGCACAGATCCTTGCATACCCCAAGCACCATTGACACATTGACACCTAGGTATGCGCTGACGTTGAGCACTGTGCGACGTGTTGATGTCGGCGCCTCTCCTGATGGCATGCCGGGGGTGGGAAGGGGCGGATCAGTAGATCATTCTATCATAACTCTCAAGTCATCATTACAGTGGCGCACCTTACGGTAGCGTTGTGCTTTCGATCCACGATGGCTGAACTAATCACCATTCGGTCTCGTGCCACACACTTTCGCAATAAAAGGAAAATCAAACCCCACAATAACGTGGCATGATAATGATCCTCCGCCTTCGATATACTTCTTTTGTGCCTCTCATAACGGAAATGTGGCGGCCGCCACCCGAGTCTCGGCATTCTCTGATTATTTCTCCCATCAGGCTGCGTGGCTGCGTACCCCTCGCTGCCAGCGCTTGTTAGTGCAGTTGCGGGCCTCGTATCAGCTGCAATTCGAGCCTGGTATTAGGCGAGCGAATCTTGGAGTTTATGTGTATCATGCAGGTCCCTGCTCTTTGTTTTTAGTGAGCCAGTCTTGCGACGGACTCCGACTACCGGGGACGATAGGCGCAATGCATCTACGGTCAGCACCGTGGGAATGGCAGCACTGCGACGACTACATTCAGACGGAACGGAAGTGCGATATGATCAAGCCCTTATTTATCTGTACCCGATGACGGTAAGTGATGGTGTATTATTAATCAGGAGTTGCTCTTATACCTTAGCTAGAATGATTTGGACAAGGTCTATAACACTCGTCTATAGCACAGGGATCTGCATTTGACGTTGTTATTAATCGATTGGTTCGCTACATGATAGAACTAAAATGTCTTGATAGACTGACGACGAATTTTGATGCGCAGGCAGTTCCCATGTCTTGCACTCTCTTCTCTCTTCTTCCTCTCCGTCCCATGGCTGGTGGTGATTCACAAGCAGCCGAAAACAAACACCCCTGCTCCTAAGAAAGCTGCCTTTTCCAGGAGGACCAAGTGCCAGCTTTGGTTACTTTCGGACTTTTGAACTTTTCGCATGGATACTCTGGTTCATTTCCCCATTCAGAAAAGTCTCTCAAAACTGACGGCGCATCAGTCTTGCACCGGCTGTCTGAGAGTACTTCTCGCGTCATAATACCACCTCCCCACATACCTACCTACCTCTGCCTTCCTAGGTACCCGGGCTCGTTAGCGAGGTACCTTCTTCCAACCTACCCTCCCCCGAACTGCGCCGCAACCTGCACCACCCATTCACATCACCTACTCCAACCAAACAAAGCATTTACCCAATCGCGCTTGCTCCATCTCCCCTGATGGTGTATCATTGCAGCTTTGATACATTCTGAGATTCGCCGAACCCTGGCTGCCCTGCCATTCCCAAAGCTTCTTCCATTGTCATGGTCGCAAACCCCCGCCCTGCAAACAGCGACATTCAAAGCACCAAACTGCAGCTCGCTTCTTTGGCTGCCTCATCTACGACTTGCCATCAGCCGCGCACCAATTGACTCTTCGTCGACCGAACTCGTCAGCATTGTATACCAGATATCATATCCACGCTCGCCACTATCTCGACCGCTCCTGTCTGCTCTTGTTACTTACGGGGATGACCTCCGACGCCTTCACAGCCATACCTAGCTGTCTACATCATTCGCGCATCACGCCCGACTGCGCAGCAAGCCGTCTTCTATCTGCAGTGATCTCGACGGCTCATGTCGATATCCTGGCTCGACCCGCCGTCTTCCCACGCCTCTCCGTTGCGACCACCTACACCAGGTCTGTCAAGCCCAACAACGGATTTTGCCGTTTTACTTTATCTGCCGCGCCGGCCGGCCATAAACTTCTCCTTCTGTCCTGATGGATAATGACAGCAGCGGGAGTACTCCGTCCGGTCCGAGCAAGCCCTCGACCGGCAGCACGCCTCAGGGCTGCTCCGATTCGGCCTCTGCCGCCACCCCCCAGCCCCCGTCTTCTTTGTCGTCGTCGCGGCCGATCGCCCGCCCATCGTCTACTTCTTCGGTCGCTCACAGCTCACAAAATTCGAAACGACGTCGTGGGTTGGGAATTGTCACGCCAAATGCGTGCACGGAATGCCGCAAGAAGCGCGCCAAGGTAAGGACGTGCTCGAATTCTGACTTTTATTCCATACCAGCATTCCCAATGATGCAAAAATTTCACTACAGCGCATCTACGAGGCATACTCACGGACACTGTATGCTAACATATAGAACGTTAGTGCGATGGCAGCAACCCTTGCGGTCGCTGCAAAGCCCAGAAAGTTGAGTGTGTCTACGAAATGCCCGTCCGCCAATCTAAAGAAAATCTTCGCACCGAAATTGAGCACCTGCGACACCGCCAACGATCTAGCGATCAGGTCTTTTCCGCCCTTGTCCGCTCGAATCTCTGGGAAGATGTTTTGGGTCGCCTGCGCCATGGCCAGTCCGTCGACAGTATATCCGACTGGCTCGGCAGCAACCTAGCGTCGGATGTTGAACAGACCAGCACAAAAGGCCCTTCTCTTCTACATCACCAAACTGGGGATACCAACATGGCATCCAGTGACACATCCCGTGGCCCTATTATGTCTGTTGACGACTATGGCCAAGGACACCATGGCATGGCTTCCATGAGCCTGAGCCCTTCGCAGCCGCACGCACCTTTCCACAGCGATTTGAGGCAATCCAGTCCCTGGCATTTTTCATCGCATGATCCCACAGCTGCTGCATCTACAAGAAGCAACTCTCTTGCCGACGCTAGAAGCATGGCTTCTGAGCTTCACGGTCCGCCGCAGACGCGCGTTGGATATTGGGCCGAGAACATGGAGACAGATCCCGCCCCCGAGAGCCAGCTGCCGCGCTTTCGCGGTCTCGAGCAGGTCCTCTCGCCTTTGAGTGACCCCGAAATGCAGCGCCATTCTTCTGGTACCTGGACTAGCATTACTAGCGACGTTAACTTGGTCCATCATTTACTCGCTCTCTACTTTTGCTGGGAGTATCCCACTTTCGCTTCCCTTAGCAAGGAGCATTTCCTCCGGGACTTTCAAGACGGACGCCATCGATACTGTTCACCTATTCTCATCAACGCGCTGCTTGCTTTAGGCTGCCGCTTTTCGACTCAACCTAAAACCAGAGAATTCCCTAATGATCCATATTCATCGGGCGACCACTTCTTCAAGGAGGCTCTTCGGCTTCTCAATGCCGAGACGGATCAGCACTCGCTCACCGTCATCCAGGCACTGGGCATCATGTCTATCCGCGAGGCCAGCTGTGGTAGAGACTCGGAAAGTTGGTACTACTCTGGCCAGAGTATCCGGTTAGCTATTGAGATGGGCTTGCATCTCTCACGGGAACACGCCGATCTTGACGAGATGGCTGTACAGTCGGCCACATTTTGGGGCGCTTTCGCTCTGGATCAGTATGTTTACTCCTCGCACCAGGTGTCCTTTTGTCTCACATGTTGCAGCGCCTGGTCTCTTGCCACAGGCTCCCTTCCGCAAAGTTCCTGCTTTGCCCGGCTACCGATGAAGCCGGGCATCATTGCCGACATCGAGGCGTCCTTATGGGTTCCTTACACCGACAATGGTGAGCACCATTCTGGATTTTCTTGTCTACACCTGCTAATAATTCCAGGTGCACCTCTGCAACGATCATGCGAGCAACCATCCAATGTCAGATCCGTGTACAAATGTTTTTGTGAACTGAGCGAGCTCGTCCATCAATCCCTCTACATGCTCCACTCTCCCGGAAAACCATTGACAGCGCGAGAGCTACTCAGCATTTACACGCAGTACCTCAACTGGTACGATAGGATACCGGAGTCGCTGCGGTTGGGCCATAACTTTACCCCGGCAGTACTCTTTGCACAGTAGGAATTCGTTCGCTTGTGGCTCTATCTCTAGCTGACTTCTGGCAGCATGTATTATCACTTTGCTATACTACTTCTTTTCAGGCCCTTGATCAAGTTGCGTATCATCGGTTCCAAAGTTTACCCACGAGACGTCTGCTCGCAAGCCGCCGACGCCATTCAAAGCTTGCTCAAGTCGTACTCGCAACTATACACGCTGCGGCGGACACCGACTTTTGTCCCGTACTTTGTGCTCACCTCGACCATCATGCACCTCGCCATCGGTGCTACCAAGGTTTCATCTGACCTAAGCGGCAGTGCCGATATCGACGCCATGGGCGAGAGTGCCAAAATTGACCCACACGCATCAGACTCTTTGGCTCAAGGTATTGCGGACTTGGCCGAGATGGCGCCCTGCCACCATTTTGCCGAGCAAGCCCTCAACATTCTTCGATTTCTCGCCAAGAAATGGAATATTGAAGTGGAATTCGGCAGCAGCAACAAGCCGGTACCCGACGACTACGAAAAGCTCCTCAAGCCCTACACTAGTAGTCTCAACTTTTTCGCACCCAATTTCACCGCGGAAGATTTCATCTGCCGCTGGGGCACGGCGAGCATAGTCGCCGACCCCAACTTGCCGTCTCCCAGTAAGGGAACAGGGCTGCAGGCCGCTGTCGACAATATCGAGAACCCGTTGTTCTGGCCCTTTCCTATGCAAGGACGGCCGATGCTACCCACTGGAAAAGAGCTGGAACAAGCTGGATTTGCCATGATTTAAAGGCTGGCGAGCAATAAAAGTGTATTTGGTAGGCCGGTGTTGGCGGTGTTGGCGTTGTTGTGATTTTCGAAACATGAGAAAAGCCATGTACAGTCAGCTTTGTCATTCTTACTGCATTTATAGAGGGTATGTAAGCGTCTGAATTCTAGTCGGCAAGTCATTTCCCCCCCGCAAAAAGACCATTTTCTTTTCTCCGATCAAACTATGACATGGATAGAGACGGGCAGCAGCATGTGCGACGCGCCCTGCGTACACTGACTGCCAATCGCTTTAGCACGTCGGCAGTATCTCAAAATTGGACGTTTGATGGTTCCAGCAATTCATTTCAAAAGGCGACATCATTCATGCAGCGCAACTGTCATGCCTCCTGGAGTGAGACGATGGCGCATATTCAGTGCGCCTCCTATCCGTACAACACAGACGAAGGCGCAATGACAATCTTCAGCCACGCTGTGGATGATGACAGCCAAAGGCACACGTTTGCACAACGTTTGAAACGGTAGTCGGCATAATGCAGGTGTCATTCAGCACTGGTGCTTGTCAAAGTATATGATTCGCCTTTTGTTTTATCAAGTCTATCTCACGAAATGTCAACGACAACCTGATTGCTCAAGCCCTTACGGGTACACTCCATTAAAGATGCGGAAAAACATGTCGAGACTTGCCACACTAACCACTTGGTCACTTGACACTAGCGTGGAAGCTTTAGGAGACGTTCCAAAATTGCCCAGACAAAATGTGTGAATAAGCAACCATGGGGAGACGCTCGACTGGTAGTTGCCCATCAACGCCGGCTGCCGCTTTGCCTCGACAGATGACTTGCTCTCTCCCTCCATGTGGCATTTGCCACGTTGACTGCCCAGCTGCCCACCGGGCTCTCCGAGGCTACTTTTGATGGCGCTCGCGACACGGTGCTCTCTGCCACCTCGCCTATCACGAACCCTTGCGGTGGCATGCGCGGCTGTCTGAGCTGAGCTGCTGCTGGCGGCACATGGTAGTGCTTCGATGCTGCGGATTCCGATGACGCATCTGCAAAAGTAACGGTGCGCGGCCGAGAGGTCCTCGTGCGAACATGCGAGGGAGTCGTGGTACGTGGTCTCGATGGCGGCGGCGGCGGCGGCGGAGCGCGGCTGTTTCGAGACGCGGTTTGCGATGATGGTGCGGCGCTCTGCGGTCTCGGCGGTGCCTGTGTAGTGCTGATAGGTCGCCTATTAGTAGCCTGTGAGGTGCTGGTAGGCTGCAGCCGCGGTGCGGTCCTAGTCGGCGCTGCGCTTCGCGGATGAGAAATGTTTCGGACTTGAGATGATGTAGGCGGCGGCAGGTTTCTGATAAAAGTCGTCTGTGATAGAGTAATGTAATCGCCATTGCGAGCTCTGCGACGCTGCGAGCGAGTCTGATAAAAGTAGTCTTGTACGACGGGTTGAACAATGACGGGCGCTGTCTCGCGTCTGCAGTCAGGCTGATGATGACTGGAGGCGGGAGGACGCAACGGTCCTGGAGCATGAGTCTGCGCTAATAATGATGGTAAAGAAGGTGCTCGCGATGGACCAGCAGCAGCCCGTGGCGGTAGTGGTAAGGGAGCAACAAAGTGGACGCGGGGAAAGCTGCTAGCAATACCACAGAAGCGGTGCGAAGATTGAGCATCTTTGTTCGGATAGGACATTTTGTTTTCTTTCTCCTGGGTGATTTAGGCTGCAATCTTTTCTCTGCGTGGTGATATGGTAGGTAGCCCTTGGTGAAGGGGGGGGTTGGCGTCTAAATCGGATTTTCAAGGTAGAGCTGGTATCAGAGTCCTAATCAAAGCTGCGAGGATGCACTTGACAGGCAATGTAAAAGTCGGATATGAATGTACAATATGCATCAAGAAGTGTAGTTTGGGAGGATGTCGGGTTCGAGGAAGCCTGGCTTCCATTTCGTGGTATTTATAGCAGCCTAATAAGTCATCACTTTTACCGGCCTGACGCATCTTTACTCTCAAGCCTTTTCTCCTTGCAGCCTAACAGTGGTGTAAGGCATGTAAAGTCAGTACCTGCCAATCCCAGAACAGATGTACCGCCAAGCGAAGATGAATGGAACGGAAACTATTGGGCGCAAGAAAAAAAAAGAAGGGACGTCACTTGTCATCTTTCTTGCCAGCATCAAAGCGGCCCGCCCAAGCAAATTAAGCCACACAGAGGGGACGAAGTTATCGGAAATCTTATTTGACAAGATCCATCTATCTGCTTTAATGTACAAGAAAAAAAAAATTCGCCTGCATTCTACCAAGAAGCTCACAGGGCCAAGTGCTACTAAATAAGCAGACAAGTTCAAGCAAAATATCACAATAGCCTCCCAATGAAAGTAAGTGGTGTGCTATATAATCCGAGACAAAGAAAAAAGTCAAGACCACGCACTTTTGTCAAATCCAAGTAAAGCAAAAGAAACATCCTGAGCCGGCCCATCTTTCCCTGAAAGCGCAGCGGATATTAGTCATTATCTATACAGTTTGTATATAAAGAGAAAAGGCAGCAGTGTGCGCGCGATATGAAAGCAACTGTCTGTCAAGACGTCGACATCGATAGAGTCATCAAGGAAAACGAACGGGCGTGCATTTCCACAACAGAGTTGGTGAAACGACGTGAGATGTAAGGCGCGGTGCACCTTGCCCAGAATTTCGCGAGTTCGTCAAGTCAAGGAAAGACGACGCGGTCGCCGTGGTGTATATATAGTGGAACAAATATGAATGAGCAAATCGTCACAAGGGCTTACGCAGAGGTGACTCGGGGATCGGGAAAGTAGCCCATCATACCCCAGTCGCCGCCCTGCGCTGAAGAGCCTTGTTCTGATTGCGAAGGTGTGCTCGCGAGCATTGAATTGGTCATCGAAGCCCAGTCTCCAAAGCTGCTGGGTGCAGCCGAGTATTCAAAGTCCATCATGCCATCAGTATTTGCCTGCGCGGGTGGAGGAGGAGGGAGCTCGCGCTTGTCGTAGTTGTTGGCTTGGGACGCGAGCACGGGAGGCGACATGGTAAGAGGCGAGTTGGACGATGACTCTGGCGACTGGCGGGGAATCTGGAACTGCTGACTGGTAGTGGAGAAGACGCTGGGTGGCCGGAACTGAGGTGCGCCGAAAGCAGCTTGGCTGGGGTCGCTGGGTGTATTGGATGGAAGCATGGAAGACGCTTGCAACTGGCCAAAGGAGTTGTCTTGGGCGAACTGCGGTTGTTGCTGAGAGCCGGCTGTCTGCTGGGACGATGAAGGCGTGGGCGACTGTACGTTGCTGTTGTTGGTCATGACGACATCTGCCAGATCATACGCCACCGAGACAATCCACTGCGCCTCCGTTTCATCACCAGAAAAGAATTCGAGCAAGTCTTGCAGCTGGCCTGGGCTCTCCTTCTCTAGGAAGCCTTGTGCTCGGCCAGTCTTGCTTGGGTGCCAGCTAAACTGTGGCCGTCGGCCGCCGTACGAAGTGTGCTTCTCAGCTACCAACGTGTCCCAGGCAGAATGGATGAGCGGTTGGTGTAGGAGGCCATAAATGACGCGCGAGTGCATCCAGTCGTTCTTGCCGAGGCCAGACTCAAAGTGGCGCGCAACGTGCTCAACATGGCGTTCGCGGGCAGGGTGCAAGGCGGAACAAAAGCCACACGCCCAGTACTTGCGCTTTCGCAGAAATTTGACTACTTTTTCGGCGTGAGGGCATGTCTTGCATCCGTGGCACTGCTTATGGTGCTGATTGAACGAGTTGGAGCCCCAGAAGCTGCGGTTGCAGCCAGGCTCAGGGCAAGGGTATTTTCTCCAGCGCTCGTGAAATTCGTCTTCGTGTCGTTTCCAATCGTATTTGCGCTTGAAGCTAGTTTCACAAGAAGTGCACCAGTAGACGTTCTGCTTATTGCCGCTCGAGGGCGTTACCTGGGAACCGTTTATAACGGGGGCGCCACTGGCTGAGGTCAGAGGTGGACCCATGGATCGGTTGCTCGTACCGGATTGCCACGACATGGAAGAACGCGCCGAGTTGACGGACCATAATGAAGCGTGACCTGATGAACCGGAGCTAGTTGACGAAACGGATACCCTGGTGCGGTGTGCGTATGGGTACGAGGGCGGTAAGAAGACGTTGTTCTCGGGCTGTTCCTGAATGGGCACGTATTGGGCTGCGGCAGAAGGGCCATGAATGGATGGGTTCCATGTTGCAGCTGCAGTGTCGTGTCTGGGCTCGGTCTTGATCTCGGTGTGGAGGCCGCGGGTAGGAGTGGGCGTAGACGAGCCTGTCGAGGGAGAAGAAGCGGTTGCGTTGGGAGAAAAGGAACCGTGAGAGGCAAGAGTCGACGGGGAGCGCGAAGGCGGCGGTGGAGGAGGGCCCTGTGGTTGAGGCGGGACCTGGAGAGAGCTAGATTGTTGGGCGGCGGCGAGGGTGGACTGAATCGGAAAATTGAGCTGCAAGGGAGGGCTATCCTCTACCCATTGGTGAAGCAAATCCTTGGAAATGCCCGAGTCGATGAGGACCTGGAGATTCTTTCGGGCTTCGGCCAAGACATTCTGAGCGCTGGGATCGAGCTGTGAGTCTGAATGTTGCTGTCCAGGCAGTGGCGGCGACGAGTGCCCGTGGAGCGGATGATTTTGCGACTGATCCATTGCGGTTCGGACACACAAGTCACGTTGACATTGATAGTCGAGTATTAGTCGAGGTAACGGGCTAATTGAGCTCTAGATGCTGGCGCAAATAACTGAGCAGGTCGCAGAGGAGAGTTGCAGGTCAAGATTGTGACTGTGATTTGCCGACAACAGACACAAGGAAATGACGGCCGATACAGTAGCGAACGAGCGAACAGGAGTAGCGAAACGAGTGTAGCGAGGTGAACTGGTGTCTTGGCCGGCTACAGCAGAGGCGCGATAGTAGGGTCAAGTAGTGAGCGGGAGCGAGGGCGAGAGCGAGGGCGAGGACGAAGGCGAGAGCGTCGAGATGAGAGAAGCGAGAAGCGAGAGCTGGCTTAAACGAGAGGAGAGGTGTGAGCGAGCGAGCGAACAACAGACATGAAATGGAAGAGAGGCGAGGTCCGGGCTCGGGAATCGAGGGACTCGCAAGGGGTAATATGGTGAGGCAAGGCTGGCTCTGTCGAGAGAGGAGCAAACGAGAGAGTAATAAGAGTGCGTGAGAGATCAGGGAAAGAAGAGGTGGAAGAGCGCAAAACCGAGGCAGTGGTGTGTGGTATGTGCTCTACTGGTACAAAAAGGTGTGTGCGTGCGTCCCGGCTGGGGGAGGGTGGTGTGTTGTGTGAGCCGTGGGAACAAACACAGACGGCCAATGGAGCCTGCAGAAGAGGAGTCTAAAGTACGGAGTACTGGGTAGAGGAGACGTGCTGCAGATCCTCCAAGACAAGCTCGCGGGACAAGGAAGAATGAGAAATGTACGGATTATGAAGGAAGGAGAAGAAGAGAGGCGGAAGAAAGCCAAGACGCCGGGGGTGTGTGGTAACAAGAGGCGTACAGATTACTTTTTCCCACGAGAGAAGCAGCTACGCAGGCACGCAGGCACGCAGGTACGAGGGATGGGTGAAAAAAAGCTGGAATAATAATAAAGAGGAGCAATGTCAGTGCTCCTGTGTCTTTTCCCATGTCAGTTAAATGACGGGGGGGGGGGACCTGATTGTGTTAGTGCTCGTTTCTTGGCCGGCAAGACAAGGAGGAGGAGGGGGCCTGACGGGGATCACTACAGCCTACAGGGCCGGTACAGGGGGGCGTGGAAGCTTGGAAAGGAGGGGTGGCGGCAAGGTTTAGAGGCTTAGAGGGGCTCTGTAGCCTGTAGGGGGTGTGTGCGCTGTTGTTTACAGTGGGTAGCCAAGGAAAGTGCCGATACTTGGGTACCCAGCCAGGTAGGAAGGTACCTAGGCAAGTAGAGCTAGCTCGGATGCACGCGCAAAAACCAAAGCTGAACATAGGACTATTTTCTTTGAGCGGCGAAATTGCGGCCATGTCAAGGTACATAGCAAGAATTAGTGTCCCATTGTCATGATGTGATGCCTTTCTAAAAATCAAATTGCGGCCGGAACGGAGCGAGGCTAATCTGTACTCAATCAAGACACTTGCCGATGCGGTGCGACAAGGGGAGGGGTTGCCGCTGAGAAACCTAGGCCACCTGGTTAGGTAGGTAAGGAAGGTACCTGACGATGAACAGCGCACCTAAACCAGCTAGCCAGGTACCAGCCCAGGTACACTGGGCGGCGGGCCCAGGACAAAGATGTGCAACGCATATCCCCATGGCGCCGAACGGGCATAATTTTGAATAAAAAAACGTTTGCGGAAAATGGCCGCCACAAATGTTTTGTACCTGAGTTTGTTATTTCGGGCACCTAAATATTTACCAGCCCTTTCCGTAATCCGTAATCCGTACTCAGTACACATTACTGATGCGACAATGGGCATGGCGCTGCTATCGAAGTCTTTGCTGGACCTTTATAACCTCGTCATCGCTTTTCTTCATTGGTTTCATTGTTCAATCTTTGGCGGCATGGCGAGAAACCATCTCTTTTGCTTTTGCATCACTAATCTGTATTATTAGTTACGGTATTACCAGTTTGCCCAGCCCCAAGCTCTGCTTTGCACGGACACAGTCACTATTTATAAAAAAAAAAAACTAAAAAAAAAAAAAAAAAAAAAAAAAAAAAAAAAAAAAAACAAAAAAAAAAAAAAAAACA
>JAPERH010000188.1:0-62995 GCA_030411535.1 Beauveria australis | reverse complement strand
TACTTATATATCTAATTATATATAAGGGGTAAACTAAGTTTTAGCCGCAACTTACCTATAAGCTGCCATAGGCTAGCGCTGTCGTTGCGGGGGAATTAGCCCAATATCGGGTGCATTATCGGGTGCACTTCTCCGCATTGTGACGGGCTGGTCCAGTCAACACATGTCTTTTACAAATAGAAAAGCGATGCTCTGACCAACCGACAAGTAGTCTCTGGCATCTACTTGGTGGAAAAAAAAAAAAGAAAAGAAAAACTTGAACAGCATCTTGTACAAGTTCAACAAACGAAAATGGCCAAGAAAATACCAGTGTCCGAGGTGCGCAAGCATAGCAGCTCTGATAGTTGCTGGATCGTGGTTGATGGGTATGTCTATGACATGACTAGTTTTGCGCCAACTCATCCAGGGGGGGCACAAAGTACGTGATGAACAAATCCAATCACCTTTACTATTTATCGACTGACTCACTTTAGTCATATATCGCTACGCCGGAAAGGACGCTACAGATCAATACAATGCAGTACATGCCCCATCGCTCATCTCAAAGACGCTAGACTCTGATGACCAAGTCGGCAGGCTGGATGAGACGTCGGCTCCAACAGACTGGAAGTCAAGTACATCTCAAAGTCCCGCCAAGTTGGCAGGGAGGAGATATCCGCTGTCTAGTATCCTCAGCCTGTACGATTTTGAAGCCTCGGCAAAGAGCTCATTCAGTCAAAAGTCTTGGGCGTACGTCAACAGTGCGTCCAATGACTGCATCACGAGAGACGCCAACATTGAGATGCTCAAAAGGATCTGGTTCCGCCCCGCTGTCATGCGAAATGTAGGAACCGTCAATACCGGCACATCACTATTCGGGTGCAGCCTTGACATACCAGTCTACATCTCGGCCGTCGGTACTGTCCGCGCAGCTGGCCCCCAAGGTGAGCTAGCTTTCGCCAGAGGCGCCGCGTCGTCGGGCATCGTTCATTGCATCTCCACGTCGGCTTCCTATCCCCGGGAAGAAATTCTTGACGCAACACCCAAACACGCTTGGTTCCAGCTCTACGTGGATAAAGATCGCCAGAAGACGGAGCAGTTACTCCAGCTCCTCCAGAAATCTGGTAAGATCAAGGCGCTATTCGTGACGGTTGACTTGGCTGTAGTGTCAAAGCGCGAAGAGGACGAGCGCGCCAGTCAAGGACCAATTGATGGGCTTGGAGCACCAGACAACAAGGGCGCCGGGCTTGCGCGACAGTCTGGCGCATTCATTGATCCTGAATTGTCGTGGGAGGACATACCTTGGATCCGAAAATTTTCAAACCTTCCCATTATCGTCAAAGGCATCCAAAGATGGGAGGATGCGCAGATGGCAATCCAGCATGGCTGTAGCGGCATCGTTGTGAGCAATCATGGTGGCAGGGCAGCCGATACGGCACAGCCTGCAATAATCACATTGCTCGAACTACACAAAAACTTGCCGGAAGCGTTTGACCAACTTACTGTTCTCATAGATGGGGGCTTCAGACGAGGCTCAGACGTTGTCAAGGCCATTTGTCTTGGGGCGTCTGCCGTGGGCCTGGGCAGGTCGTTTATGTACTCTGTCATTTACGGAGAGGCGGGCGTAGTGCATGCCACGAGATGTAAGTACACCAATGATGCAATCAAGCCTTTTTTCTCTTCTTTGCCAAGCTAACAAAATCTCGAAAGTGCTGCGTGAAGAAATTGAGACGGCCATGAGGCTCTGCGGCATGACAAACCTGATGGCCGATGCCAGCCCCCGCTTCCTCAACACAAAATTGGTGGATGGCTATGTGTCGGATCGCGAGCACGAGTACTTGCGGGAGCCGAGAAGAATCAGATCCAACATGTAATCTCACAGCAAACGTCATGCCCACCTTCTCAAAGACTCTTGCGTTATGCTCGAGATGATAATAAGCGCAGGCGTGACTTGAGCACCACCAGGGAGAAGAAGTTGCGAACATGTGCAAATAAAAACTGTTCCATCAACTGTCCGAGATGCGTATCCTCATTCTCATTACTCTCATTCAAATGATGATTGCCCTTTATGCCTATAAGTACTGTTATGGAAGCTCTCCACACATTCGAGTACGAATGACATGGATCGGGGAGGCGGGGGAGTATCCCCCGCTCCGTTGCTGACCTCAGATGGACCTCGACCCGTCCTCATTAGTAGTATGGTAAGGGTACATGAATCCTGGCAGAACTGGGGTAAATCTTGCCCTCACGCAATTCAGCCTCATGGTGGCTTATCATTACTCAACTTATACGGAGTGGTAGCCTCATGATGGCTTATCATTACTCAACTTATACGGAGTGGTAGCCTCATGGTAGCTTGTCATTACTCAACTTTTTCGAAGCGGTTTTGCTTTTTCTTGGCTCGAGCAAACAATGGGCTCCATAAATTCTTGTTGCATGGCCCGCTAATAATCCGTAGATAATGACAAGTCTACAAGGCCGCAACACTTATCATACTATATATACACTGTAACACTGCGACAGGAACTCTCTGTGGCATCTTGGACATCAGACACCCTATCAATATGCCACGCGCGGGCTATGGGATACGCTTGTATACTTGACTTTCTCTCTTTCAAGGTTATGTGTCTTGAATTATTTCAAGTTCTTTGTAGCTGAGGTGGGGCTTACATGGACCGGCTCGGCACTTGAAGCTCGGCAGTTCGCGGAGCATCTAATCTGGAGATGGTCAGCAATACGTTGTGAAGAGAGAGGTTTTGGGACTATGACGGAGAAATAGTATTATGATGGTAGTTCGAGAACCCAAAACTCTAATCATATCAGTTCAACGCAACTATCGATTTTTTTTTTTTTTTTTTTTAATAACTCTCGAGGCGCTGCTGAGTTGGCCTGGGTCGCCGCCCTGTCCCACAAAACATACAGCAAACCCCACGCCTGGAAGAGAGATTCCAATAGTCCGGCTTGTCTGGACCTCGGGTACATTTATAGCTAATATAGTGTACTATGCGTAACATCTGGATTGGACGCTGCACTGTCACAAGATCGTCGGCGCAGCACAGACCCAGCGAGATGGTCTGGTTGCCGCGTGGCGTGACGATTGAAACAAGTAATAACTACAAAGAGCTAATGATGGCAGTCTCCATGTGAAAAACTTGGCCGAGCCACGTTGCCAAGCATCTCGAAGTACCAATCGGCATGGTTTCTGTCCCGCGGAAGCTGCTCCATATCCGCAGCTACACCTCCCCTCGGGCCTCAGGCGAGGCACCGCCGCTAAAGAAGGAACGAGCGCAGTGCTTAGTTGGACGCTCATTATGATTCTTTCTTACAACCTTTGTCTCTGCCTCAATTCGTTCCGTACTCCAATTTCCCAATTCGAGACATCAAGGCCATGGCAATATCGAATAAAGACAAACCCGTTGTCGTTATTATTGGGGCGGGACTGACGGGGTTACTTGCAGCACAAGGGTTAAAGCAGGTGAGACAGAAATATGCACAAGATGTAATCCTCGAGCCTTTATTTGACAGAATTAGAATGGGTTTAGAGCAATTGTCGTTGAAAAAGAAGAGGGCATCGATGCGCGGCCCCGGGAATGGACGATGCTCGTGCATTGGGCCATGCCCATTTTTCAGCGCCTGGTACCCGAGAATATTCTCCAAGACTTGGACGATGCGCTTTGCAACCCACATTTGAAGTTCGACGCAGAAGTAGAAACTCTCCCTTGTTATAATGGTGTCACAGGAAAGCTTCTCTTCCGCAGCCCTACGCCCGGCGCACGACGTGTTAGCCGTAGACGTTTGCGTGCACTCCTTGCTCGAGATGTTGACATACGATGGGGCATGTCTTTGAAAAGAATCAGTCAATTGGAGAATGGCATCAAGGCAGACTTTGAAAACGGCACATCCATTGATGCCGACTATCTTCTCGGAGCCGATGGCACCTCATCCAGAGTGAGGGAGATGCTTGTCGGAGCAGAGGCGGCGCAGCCCCAAGGTTCGGGATTCTTATTCGCGACGGGCATCAATCAGTTTGAAGAAGCGGAAAAGACTGGTGTCATTGTCAACAAGCACCCTGTGGCAGCACTTATGATGGGAACCAGCTCCGTCGGCGGCATTGGCGGTTTGTGAATGCCATTTATTTATTCCGCGACCCTACTTGAGTGGAGCTAACTAACGCTTTAACACGTCTTTCAAAATTTAGTTGTTTCAGCCAAGAAGTTCCTCGATAATAAATCCACATGGACAACGTTTTGGGTCAAGATATGGCGCGGCGAACCAATTGACCTCCGAGGACGCGCCGCGCTTGACCATGTCAAGAAACGAACAGCTCCGTTGCGCGACGAATTTCAACTAGCAATAGATTGGACTCGACAAGATTCCTATGTCAGCGTGAATGAGATGAAGTATTGGGTTCCAGTAGCCTGGGACAACTTGGATGGACGTGCCACGCTCGCCGGAGACGCAGCTCATCCAATGCTTATTTGTAAGTCGTTTGTGTTTGGTCATGGCTTGCATGTTGCAGTCACAAAACGTCTTGTATCTAACCTTTTGACAAGATCGTGGCCAAGGCTTTCAACATTCGATTACGGATGTGGATAATTATATCAAGGCACTCGAGCATCTGCATGCCAACGTTGGTGCGGGGAACAAGGCATCAAGGGTCGAGGTTATGGGTGCATACGATGACGAAGTGGTTCAAAGAGGCGCTACTGCTGTCGAGCAGTCACTCTGCGAGGCGGAAAAGTCGCTCGATATCAATACGGTAAAACAAATGCTAATGGCAACCAAGGGGCACGGAAAATAGGCAGTAAGGAAATGGGCTTTTGCTTACAAGTACTTGTGTCGGCGCGTAATCTGTAACGTTGGTCAGTGCGAAATCAACATCATCTTTAATTATACCTGATGAGTGTACGGATAAATAGAGGGCACATGTCATTTTATTTTCTAGTGCCGGCATATTACGGATACATGCAAGCCGTGTCGGCGCCGGGAGCAAAACCCCCGCCGACCGTTGCAAGACGCTCTTGGTGACTGGTCATTTCTTGTCCAGCCAAGCAACTTGGGACGCAGGGCGCCCTTTTTTTGCGCAATGCAAAACAAGTCTCGGCTGTGCCCTAGCCGAATGGTCGTATCAGTAGGTAGACAGCCTGCAAGGAATTTGACCAAGCACGGCATAATCGGATACAACTCTACAGATTACCGCCAAGTAGTAAGCTTTTGCGACCATGTTGCTTTGGATCGACTATTATTAACCAAGTTATTAGTTAGGTAGCAGAGTCCTTGGTGTGCTAATCTGTACTGCCAAACGATTCGTCCGCTTTCTTCCGCTTCGCGCCGCCGCCGCCGCCCTTTGTCTTTCCATTGCGGGCGTGTGGCCCTTTTTTTTTTTTTTCCTTTCCTTGGACCAGTGAGGAGCGAGCGGCGTACGACTGGAAAAGGCCTGGTCGCACAAAACAAAGGGTAACGTACGGCTTCTTTGACGAGGCACGCACGCACTGAGCTGGGCTGGGCTCTCTAACCTGAGCCAATTTTCTTTTGTTGTTCTTTGGCAAAAGACAACCATAAAAAAACATGGGTTCTGAATATCAGGGGTCAGAAGAGGAGCGGACATTATCGAGATCCCCAGAGCCAAAGCCAAAGCCAGAGCCAGAGCCAGAGCAGGCGACCGCAGACCACCACCCTGCGCCATTGTCCGATCCGCCGCCGGCGTGGTTGGCCGAAGAAGAGCCGCCTATCGAGGCCGCCGGCAGCGGAGATGTCAGCGACGATGAGTTTGTGGCCAACAGCGTCGACTCGGACCTGGTCAGCGTGAGCTCCAGCGTCTACGCGCACACGTATGAACGCGGTCGCCGCTACCAGTCATACAAGAATAGCCGCTATCCAATCCCCAATGACGACATTGAGCAGTCGCGAGAAGACATGAAGCATGTCATGCTCATGGAGTTGACAGGCGGCAAGCTGTTTTTTTCGCCCATTGGAAAGCACCCTCAAAAGGTTGTCGACATTGGAACTGGGACAGGTACGTCGCATGCGTGCTCGACAATTTATTCGTAATGACTACGAGGTTGAAAGCTGACTTGGACCAGGAATATGGGCCATTGAAAGTCGGTATGCCCTTCTGAGCTGCCTGTTTTTTTTTTTCTTCTTTTTTTCTTTTTTCCTTTATTTCTTTATTTCTTTATTTCTTTATTTCTTTATTTCTTTATTTCTTTTTTTTTTTTCTTCTTGTCTTCTCTTCTTCTCTTCTTCTTTTCTTCAGTCAACGCATGTCTGACACTTGCATCACAGCTGGTGATGCTTATCCCAGTGCCTCGGTTCTGGGTATAGACTTGACACCGATTCAGCCGCTTTGGGTTCCGCCAAATGTTGAATTCATCGTAGACGATTGCGAAAGGGACTGGTTGCTGGAAAACGTTGACCTCGCGCATTTTCGATTCATGGCCATGATTCTCAAAGATGTTCCCCTCGTTATGCAACATGCGTATGAGTGAGTGTGTCCCAGCTGCAAAGTAGCCTGATGAAGCCGCTGAGCGCTCCCGCACACACGGGGGACCCCGTCAGGAGTCATGTCTCCTCCGTACTGGTACTTACTTGAAACTTTAGGAGCCTTCGCCCCGGTGGCTGGATAGAATTCCAAGAGTTGCTCGGTCGCCCATTCTGCGACGACGATACAATGAAGGACGACGACCCCTTCAAGGTACTGTATGAGATTGCCGGCGATGCCTACAAAAGACTGGGCCTCAGCACTTCATTGCCCGCAGAGCTAGAGCCCTTGCTCCTAGCGGCCGGCTTCGACAACATACACTGCAAAGTAATCAAGGTTCCCATCGGGACATGGGCAAAAGACAAGACGATGCGGCTCGTCGGCTTGTACCAGAAAACCGCCGTCACAGACTTCATCTCGACTCTGGCCGGAAGGCCGTTTAAAGCGCTCGGCCTTTCAGAAGAAGAGGGCCAAGTACGACTGGCGTATGCGCGACAGGCTCTAGACGACACTCGTGTTCACAGATACTTCAACTACTACTACTGGTATGCGCAAAAGCCCCAGCTGAGCCTGGATCCAGGTGAGGAGGAGCAAGAGCCGAGTCAAGATGCCACCTGACTAGGGCGGGCGAAACCTCATTCTTCACCCCTTGGTGACGGGGCGTTGGGAGGCATTTGGGGTGGAAGCATTGCATCTTTGCATCCGTACGGTATCATGGTGACACGACAGGTTTTACGCATTATCAGCATAAGAATTCGGTAGCAGATATAAATTACATGATTCATGTCTTCATCCTTCAGAGCCTTTCCCCCTGACATCAAGACGCTAGTTACCGAGTACTGTTACGACAACAATGTCCACTTGCACAATCAACGGGCTTGTAATGGCGCGCACGACAGTCAGAACAAGTCGCAGTGAATTTAGGGCACAATGCGGTTATATGAAGTCAGGTCAAGGCCAAAACTGCCATTTTATACCACACTTTTTCTTTTTTTTTTTCAAACCAGAGACATTAATTGCAGACCTTGTTGTCAACCGCCATACACGATAGCCGATGGAACAGGAGCAGGTCATGATTGCTGTGCTATGCGAGGCCTTTTCAATCTTCTTTCTTTTTTTTGGAAGTCCTTGTACTACCATGTGCAGCCGGGACACGGGTGATGGACCCATGTCGACGTCCATCTGGTCTGAATCTTTGCGCCGTGACAAAAGGCGCACCATCGTTGCCCATCACCGCGGCCAAACTTGCCCGTTCCACGGCAGCTGTGGCAGGCTTCTTCTACATAGACTGGCTTTTCTATCTGCATCGCGCCGGTTCCCGCGCAGTGGCTGCAGGCCGTCTTTGGCTGCGATGAAGGATCTGGTTGCGATGGAGGGTCTGGCTCTGGTGAGCGGTTCGACTGCGCTGGAGGAAGCATTGTTGGTGTCATTGTACTCTGTGTTTCTGGGGCTCAAAAGACACATGGTCAGTTTATGGGGCTTCATTTCCAGAGGATTTGACATGATGGTCGCTTACAAGAGCCTCCGGGCTTGACTAGGTTGACTTGGAACGGGGTGGGTGCTCTGGGGGCCAAGCCGATTGGCGAGGGTGCTGGATTCTGGGAGACAGCAGGATTACAGATAACAGCAGAAAGAAATTTCATCGCATAAATAATGCTCTCGAATCATGCTTTCAATCATGCGTGTCACTGTCTGTACTAACTAGTGCTCGCTGAATAACTGGTATCACCAGAACTAAATCTCTACGCCTTATAAGCTGGCAACGCGCAGAGGCTAGGCACGATTGGCAAATTCACAACTTGCATGTCTAATATACTGCATCATAATTCCACCAGTCTGAGGCTCGGAGTTTGTATTGCTGCTTCATACCTCGTCGTGCAACTACCAGAATCTGGCCCTGGGCCGTGTGCAACCCAAATAGCCAACTAGCCTCACAGACTGGGTGGCTGAGAATGCGTGGTCAGCCCGGTATTGAAGTAGCATTTATGCACTGATGCCAATGGTCAAGACAGCTGTTGTGTACACTTTTAGGTTTGCTTGCTCAAAATCGCGGCATTGCTTCACTGTCACGCCCTGCTTTTTTACGCCATTAGAAATACCATGACAGGTATTGACAAGTAACACTCATTTCGCTCCTTTCTGCCTCTATTCCCTTATACTTCAGCTTTAACTCATTGGATAGAGGTTACTTGTCTGCTGCCTCTGTTGATCTGCAGAGTGTCGGGCCAAGGCCACTACTCCGTTCCCAAAACTGTAGACCCGCCAGCTCTTTCGAGAAATTGGAGCATTGGCCCAAGTGTTTACCTTCTCTTTATCTGCTGGATTATCTTTTCATCAAGTCTCACAACAGTAGCAAAATCCACTAAATTGTGCTATGCCCTTTCCATTACGGAATGATCAGAGTGTTGTATATATCGTGGTGCAGGTGAGACGTCGATGCAACACTTCTATGCAAAGAGTAAGCCCTAGCAAGCTATACTATAGCCATCCTGACATGTCATCATTCATACCAAACAGCTCATGACCTATAAAATCAGGATAAAACTCAATATTAGGTAAAGCTTGGGCATAGTGAGGAGGGTTTGCTGTAGTGTCGGACAGATGATTTGGGCGTAGCTTTTGGAACTGGAATGAAACGACATCACCCAGCAAGTGCGCAACATGACATGGGAGCCCAACATTGCGTAGCCAGGCTATCAGCTTTATCAATATCTCGTCAATACTATCAGCATCAACATTAGTCGTTCGGAGCTGGTCCTCATATGTGTGCACAAGACGACAAAGTGTCAGGGCGGAGAATACGATGAGATGATAGATGTGGTCCGTCAAGTGACGAGTCCTGTCATCTGTTGTATCCATGGCCAGGTTGATAATGTCGCGAGATAGCTCAATCATCTCCAAAACGTGACAAGTATTGAGTGAGGGCTGCAGTGATTGTGTTGCTTGGCAGTACGCGAGGAGGTGTGCAAAGCTAAAGCTCATTTGGAGAAATTGAGAGCGAGGCTCGTCTGAATTGGTTCTCTGGTTAGCAAGTCTCACCGCTGAGCTGAAAACGACTTACTGAGTAGGTTCGCATGTTCGTTTTTCCAGTCTTGTAGCCCAACTTTAGCAGCTTGTAGATCGACGCGACAATCCTGCGCAGAGCACTTTGTGTACATGACCCAATACAACTTGACTTCGGCCACCATTCTTGCTTCATAATTTTGCAGAATTCCTGTTTCAAGTACGTGCAGGCACCGGTCTACATGTTCCTGGGTGAGCATTGCTGGTCTGCGGGTGCCGACGCAGTAATGTAGATGCGCTACACAGAGATGATTCCAGAGACACGAAGCATCGATATCGCTCTTTCCAACTTCCTCTGAAGTTAGTTTGGACAAGTCGGGTAAAAGAGAACTCGCAAAGCCCTGCTGAATTGCATACCCAGTCAGCAACCAGCCATCCATACTCAGAGGTTGCCGACCAATTGTTGTAGACCATAGGCTCAGGATTAGTATGGCCTGAAAATGCTGCATTGACTGTGGAACCACCAGCAAATCTCTCGATACCAGCCTCTTTGCTTCGAGAAACAGTGGCGGGGCTAGATCATCTGCAATTTCTTGCGTAGAGTGTCGGACTGCGATCAATAGCACGCAGCAAAGCAGCAGCGGAGACGTCCGTACCTGAGCGAGAAGCGTTTCGGTCGAGACATGTTCAGGGAATCTGACCCAGCGGCCATAGTGAAAACGGAATCTACTTGTATCAGCAAAAGATGTGGAATGATTCAAGGTAGACCAACAGTTCAAGCAAGGAGTAGGCTGCGGGTGCTGTTATCAATCCCGCTGATATGACATCGGCCAAGTCATTGGACAGATCAAACTGCCCTGGAGGCGAAACACCAGCATCTGTCACAGCCTTGCGGATCAAAAGTACAGGTGCTGGATCTAGCTCAGCTGATGGTTCCTTGTTTCGATGTTGGATGATTGCCTTTGCTTTTCTTTGCTCTTCGGGTCCCGTTTGACTGTGGGAAGACGCATCTAGGCGCTCTAGCAAAGCTCCGACTGTGCGTTCGAGTTGCTCAAGCCTCGTTTGAGTCAATAGTTTGGTACCAGACAGGATCAATCGAAATACCTCGAGTCAGTAGTCAATTCAGCAGCAGAATGCTTGGGACTGGTATTTCTCCTCCCAAAGTGTGTTTCAGAGGAATCAGAATCCAGTTCCTCTAGAGAACAGGCGAGGGATAGCGTATGGCAGCGGAGACAGGCATTTTTTGCGCCGTCTTTAGCGTAGCAACGCGTTTTCCTTTTGTGACATAGATCACATGCTCTTGAAGCTCTTTTCAATCGTTGTCGTGGCATTTCATCAAGTAGTGTTTTAACCGAATTGCACAATGGGCTCAACCTGCCTCTTATGACAAGTCCTGATAGCGCCCCACAGGCGATGGCGCAATACATTAGCACGTCACTATCAAGAGCGATCGATATACTGTAACGAACAGCTATATAAGCCATAGTTGAGATCTTGGTTAATGCTCGTACTGACATTACTGCCTAGTGTTTTGCCAGTTGGCGTGACGGGACCGGTATGAAGACTTGATTCTCACGACTTGAAAGTCGAGATTTCGTAGATCAGGATTGAATCTGGAAATAGCTTAATAACTTAAGGCTAGATGTCAGGATTACGCGTCTGTACATGTTCCCTGAATCATTGTTCTATTCGCTTTCACGCCACAATCGCCAGCATCAAAGAGCCGGTACAACAGTTTCCATACGAGGATGACGGCAGTGGCGGCAATTGCACAAAAGGCTGCTACTAAAAGGCCAGGCCTATAGCGAGGCGCGTCTGTATAATCTGGATTAATTGCAACCCTTTTTTTGAAAAAATAAAAAAAAAAATAAAAAAACCATCATAATCTTACCTTGCGTGCGAAACAACTGATTGCCGGGAAAATTCGCCAGCTGGATGCACATGACATACGCAGCCAGTGCAACAGGACGCTTATGATCCTCCATCTTGGTGGTAAGCCAGGCCGCACTAATGGCTTGCGCACTGCCCATTCCCATTTGAGTCCAAACGACGCCTCCTAGATGTTGATTAGCCTCTAATCTATTCAGGTTAAAAAAACCTCCGAGATAAAGTTACCGTAGAGTACCCATTTTCCAACAGTTTCCGGTGCCAATGCCAGCCACAAAAGGCCAACAACCCCAAATAGATAGCCTGCTGCAATATGGAATCCGCGTTCTTGAAACTGGTCACTGCTAAAGGCGAGCGACACTGACCAGACCAAGGCGCATATACTACCTACTGAGTTGAGACCATTGGCTTGGAGAGAACTAAATCCCATGGATTTGATAATGGAAGGCGCGTACGTGTTCATCGGTGCTATCATGACCATGGACAATAGAGCTGCGATAAGATGGCCATATAATCTCCAATCACTGAAAGTGTCCCAGATGTGCGATGGCAGGACTGGTTTCCCGTATTGAAGTGCTTTGGAAGGGTCGTTGGCTATTACCCGGGTAACAATAATAGACGCTTCGCGTTGATTAAACATCGAAAATGATTTGCCGAATAGAGTTTTTGGTTTTGCTGCATTGTGTGGGAAATAGACGTATGCACCAACCGCCAGCAGGCAGGTTAGGCTACCCTCTGTTGGCCATCAGTTAGCCCAAACATTCGGAAAGAAAATCATTGCAGAGTTTCCATACCAACAAGAAAAAGCCATTGCCATCCCTTTAGCCCACCTCGTCCACCTAGTGAGAGCAGCCCAATAGACAGCGGTCCACTCAAAGCGCCAGCAAAACTATTCGCAGCCCAAAAGATGGCATACCGAAGTGCAAGCTCATGGTTTGCGTAGAACTTTGAAATGTACAAGGCAAATCCGGGAATGTATCCCCCTTCAAGCGTTCCGATTAAGAAGCGGCAGGCGTAAAGGCCCGTCTCGTTTTTTATAAACACTTGTGACCAAGTCACAATGCCCCAAAGACACATGGTGATGGGAAGAAAGCGTTCCGGGCCAATGCGCTTACTCACAATGTTGAATGGTAGCTCCGAGACGATGAAGCCAACGGTAAACAGAGTCTGCGCTAAATTAACCTGTGTGTTTCCAACGGCAATGTCCTCGCGCAGGCTATCGGTGAGGGCATTGCCAATGTTGGTGCGATCAAACTGCAGAAAGCAGAAGCAAAGCACAATGGGAGGGAGAATCAGAAAGTCCACCTTTAGCAGAGCCTTTCGAACTTGGCTGGGTTCCAAGTGAAGATTAGGGTCGTAGCCGGGAACGTTGAATGCCTCGTCCACAATACTCATACTCTGCTCGTTATTGTCAAATAGACTCAACTCCTTGCCGGGTATATCACTCGTGGTGATTTACCTGTAAGCAGGATACAATTTGAATGAAGTGGTCAGTGATGGAATCCAGAAGATTGAGAGCTAGCGAGATGTCGAATCAGTTCCCTCACACAGGAACCTCCTACGGCGACTGTGTTGTTTTTATACATGGCATAGTTGTTGGCAGGCACGCCCTGGCTAGCTGACTCAGCCAGCCGACCCCTCATCAGCCGCCACACTCTCTAGATAGCCTGTCTTTTTGTCTCTCCTTCATACACACATTCATTCAGGTCTTTGCTTTAGCTCGTGCCCTGCAGTGTGACGTCGCGTGCCCTCGCTCTCTCTGTTGCCCTCGCTCGATCCGCCACAATAGTGGCGAGCAGTTCAAAGGTCGTGGATGGGAATTACACCAATACCTAGAGTTTGGCCATCGCGAGTTCCAAATGGCGTGCTATCAACTTCATCTGTGATGATAGCCGTGTTAGATTGGTCCCCTCGCTCGGAAACGGCTTCTAATGCCTGAAGCCGACGGCATGCCGCCGGTTCGTGCCGCCGGTTGACCGTTTAGCGTCATTAGACCATAACTTTATAGCAGATACTTATAGCCACAGCGCCACTCTACAGTGAGTCTACAGAAACTTAGTATAGGTTGAGTCCCCATGGCGTGCTATCTGCTTTAGCCGCCCTGGATGGTAGGCCCTCACCTGGGGACGGCTTCTGGTAGCTTGAGCCGGCGGCATGCCGCGACGGGACGCCTTCCGGGACGCCTTCCGGGACGCCACTTTTGGTTTTTATCATTGTGGAGGGAGGCATCCTATAGTAACGCTTTTTTCCGAATTTTTTACAGATTATTTAACAATTCTCAATTACCTTGGCTAGTCTCTTCCGTTGCTTCCAGTTTCCTCAACCTTTGCAATTACGACCGCACAGTTCAACAGTTTGGCATGGAGCAAAACACTCTCAAGAGACGAGGCACTGGCCTAACTGGTGTAGATGAATCGAAATCCTTCGGAGGCTATACCCTCTTCTCCCCGCTCACCAGCAACATGGCATACTTGATAGACATTCATGGCAACGAGGTGCATACATGGAAACTCCCTGGTAGAATTGGTCGCCACGCCAGACTACTACCTAGTGGAAATCTCGCAGTGAATACGCTTCGTTCTGGAAATGAAACAACCTCCGACGGAGGTCCGTTTCCGTTTCCGTTCTTCAACAAATATGGCGGAGGAGTCATGTCCGAGCTCGACCCAGAGGGCAACGTTGTCCGCCAATTCACCGATCCTCTGGGCCATCATGACCAGTATCACTACGGCGACGGTCGGATCCTATGCACTTCGCTGGAGGCTCTCTCAAAAAAAGATTCGGCAATGGTGATTGGTGGTGTTCCAGGCTCCGAGATTGACGGCATCACCTACGCAGACACAATCAAGGAAGTCGATGAAGCTGGAAACTTACTCTGGCAATGGAAAGTGTCTGAGCGACTACCACGAGCAGAATATCCTCTCCAGCCTCATTACACGCGGGAGCACTATCCTCTGATCAACTCAGTCCTACCGCTTCGCGATGGAAAACACGTCCTTGCGTCTATGCGCTCCGTTTCCGCGGTTATCATCATCAAACGAAGCACAGGCGACATTGTATGGAAGCTTGGGCCAGAGGTCCTCGCCCAGCAGCACAACGCTAGCGAGTTGGATAATGGCAACATTCTCATCTTCGACAACGGTGCTTTCCGAAACGGCGAATCCATCACCTACACCCGCGCAATCGAGGTCGATCGTGCGACCAAGAAAGTTGTCTGGGAGTATCGCGACCGCTCGCAGATGATAAGCTTCTTCACTCCATTCATGGGTAGCGCTCAGAGGCTCGCGAATGGCAATACTCTTTTGTGTGAGAGCGGCTTTGGCCGTCTGTTCGAGGTTACACGGGATGGATACGTCTGCTGGGAGTATGTCAATCCTCACTTTGCCCCGTACCCCGATACCGAGACGGCAAGGATTTTTTCAGGGGACTCAAACGCCCTGTTCCGAGCCTATAGGTACTCCTCGGATGAGATTCCTTGGCTGAAGCAAAAAGTAGGTCATTCTGACCAGTCAAACGACTAGTTACTGCTTGATGTGATAATGCAGTCTAAAAGCAGGCTAACTAACGGGTACGGTTAACGAGCACTGGCGAAAAGCTAACTACAAAACTTGTGTATTCAATGTTATGCTTTATACCTGAAAAGTGTTTTAATAATCGCTACCATGAATGTGTATTGAATCACAACTAGTGCCCTCACAACATGCCCACATGTTTCAAAAACTCGAATACGCATGGTAGACAATATATTCTAGCATCGGTAGTAGCACTTCATGCTCCAGCCGCTGGCATTCTTGCAGTGTCCGCCGCCCGTCTTGCCCCCGACGCTGCCTAGGCTGTGTTGGCACTGCGTGTCCGAGAACAGCTCGCAGTTGGTCGAGTACGTGCCGTCACCAATCGCCTTGACCGCGTTGAACTTGTCCACGTAGCAGTTGCCCGCGCACGTCGGCTTGTAGCCCTTGATGTGGTCCCGGTCCGCGCAGCCCGGGTTGCTGTAGTACCGCACGCACTGCCCGTTGGCGATGCCTCCTGTGCCGAGGCACTGGGCGCGCTTCTCTAGTGGGCTGTTTGATGTGAAGCGCCAGTCGACGATGCGGTCGCCCGATGGCGTGAAGTCGGGGAGTTTGAGGCTGTAAAAACTTTTGTCGTCCATGGCCTCTGGCGTGGAAGGGGCAGCCACAGCAGCGGCGCTGAGGAGCGCGACGGAGAGGGTGAACTTCATGATGAAGAGCATCTTCTTTCTTAGGGAAGATGCCAAGAATTCTTATAGATACATACACAAGACATCAAGGCGACGACCGTGTGAACCCTTTGCCTTTTTATATGCGCTTGGGCTGAGCGACTTACACGCAAACTCCCCGGAAAAATTTGAGCCCGATGCACGATGCAGGCGGCCCTTTCCCATCACTAGCGCTGACGGCCCGCCCAGCCTAGAAATGAGTTTATATTGTTGTAATTTCCACGAATAGCATCAGACCCCGATCCCACCAGTTACCGCTTAGGACACAACTTTCAAAGACATGCAGCTGAAGATGACGGCTCGGCTGATGTGAATCCTCGGTGGCCGGCTGTCCGCAAGAGGCTCGGCCGTATATGACGCTTCGGCTCCAAAATCGGCGACAGAGGGCAAAAGCATCACTTGATAGCGGGGTCAGTGTCCGTGTACTTGGAATATCGCGAGTGAGTCGAACAAATAGCACGCCTAGGAAGTCGTAAACTAGCATGAAAACGAAAATAATAGATAATACTATTCATAAGCAAGGAAAGACCAAAAACCCAAGCATAAGGCGTATTTCGCTCTCGTGAAAACAAGACAAACGTGGTATATCCAACTCCTTTTCCCATTCATCACAGAAACAAAACGCAATAGTGCATAAGCACTACCCCGACAGCAATGAAGTGCACTGACATCACAGCTCAATATAGTGCAACTGGCGTTGAATTCATCCAACATTTCCGCTAATCGTCCCGGATCTGCTCGAGTTTCGTAGGGAGCCTATTCAACGACGTCTCTCGTTTCACCACTGGCGGCGTGAATTGGGGTCGCCTGCACTCATCCAGACTAGCGCGCATCGCTGGGACTCTCCGCGGCACATCCGACTGCGAGAACCGAGAATGTCCTGGCCTGCGGTCGATTTCTTGGCTCAGCTTTGTCGCATTGCGGCCGCGCTGGTAGTCGGTCAAGGCATGTTCCTCGTCGTCCTGACTGTCATGATCGTCGTGGCGATGAGACTCCGGGACCTGGTCAAAGAGAGCCTGCATCTGCTGTGCATCCGCGTCCTTTTCCACGCGCTGCATGAGATCCGTGTCTGTAGGCCAATACACTCTTCGCACGCTCTGGACAACAAGCTCCAGCATGAGGGGCCCGGTGAGGGCAAGGAGGAGCATGATCCACCATTCGAGACGGGCGCCAAAGTTGCGGATGAATGTATCATAGACGAGATATACATTCATGGCCGGGGAGATGGCTTTGGTCAGGATCAACAGCCAGATGAACCAGCCGCCAACCGTGACGACGTACCCGGCGAACGTAATGATAGTTTTGCTGTGCAGTTCGAGGATAAATAGCTTTGTGTTAATAAAAACGACGCCGACGGTAAAACAGATGGTGCCCATAGCGTAGAGGGAGGTGTCCTCGGTAAAGAGGGCCGAATGATACACGGCCCAGCTGATGTAGAAGACGATGAAACTGCTAGCAATTCCCATAAGCATCCAGCCAATATACAAGCGATAGTTGAACGCCTTGTTCCGTTGGCCGAATGTGTACAGCTCGGGCACAGCTAAGAGAGTCTCCGCACGCAGATCCCGCTCAAAGATACCAGGCAGAATGACGGCCAATGACGAAAAGAGTGTGTTGAACAATGTGAGACTGGTGGATTGGAAGAGCGACGTGCCGGTATAACCTGTGAAGCGTTGGAAGTGGGCCTGCATGAGGTAGAAAAATATTTCCTTCCAAAAGGTGGCCAGCACGTACTTGCCGGTACGAAGATAGTTCCAGCGGCCGTGGACCAATAGCAGCTTCTGCAGGAAGCGAAACTGCGCAATGGAATAGTCCGAAATTCGTGCGGCCTGGAGGCCTTCGCGTCCGGAAATACCAATGCCGACGTGCGAGGCTTGAATCATGCCAATGTCGTTGGCGCCGTCGCCAATGGCGAGGGTCATACTGTTAGGGACGTAGCGCCGAATGGTTTTGACAAGTTCGGCTTTCTGCGAGGGGGACGCGCGACAGCAAATGATGGAGTCGACACGAACAACCAAGTCGTAAAAGAGGACAGAGAGATCGAGATCGGCGTCAATCTTGGTAAGAGTCTGGCCATCTACGACCAAAACAGTATGGGGCAGCATGCCGCGACTGACGTCGGTTAGAGTCATGGTAAGTTGGTCCGTTAGCGTTGCGACAGCGTTTGCATCTAGGATGTACAGCTCCGAGAAGGGCTTGCAGACGTGCGCAGAGTGCGCAATATTGATTGCTGTCTCACGCTTGTCACCGGTGAGCATCCAGACTTTGATGTTTGCGCGGCTCAGCTTGTCTATAGTCTCTGGCACACCATCCTGAAGCTTATCTTCAATGGCTGTCGCGCCAGCCAGATCAAACTTGTGTTCAATCACGTCACCAGCCTCTTCGATACGCTGTTGCCTGTCAACAAGACTCGTTTCCGCCTCGCGATACTGCGCCTTCCATTTGGTGTAGGTGTCTTCGTCAATGTAGCGGTAACCGTAGAGTAGCGTACGCAGACCCTCTGTGGCAAAGTCGTCAACATGCTGGAAGCATTTTTCGAAAATCGCAGCGTCGCTCGAAGCTACGCTCTCGTCAACGCGGCGGTCGATGGCGTCAAAGGAGGCGACGCGACTGAGGCTGCGGCGGTTGGATTTGAGCAAGTCAACCGAGTGACGAGGAGAGGTCGTTTCCTCGTTCTGTCGCCTCTGTAGCCACGAAGAGAGGCCTTCCCCTAGTCGAGCACCGTCCACAGAGCGACGGCCGATATTCTGCCGCAGACTGTCACGGATGTCCGTTGATTCGCGATTCCGCATGGCGAGACTAGTTCTGGGTGTCGACCGAATACTCAATTGCATGCTTTTCCTCTGCAGTGCCTTGTTCTTCTCAAACGTCTTCCGCATACTGGCTCTACGGCCAATGTCAAGCGCCTTTTGCTCGGCAAGGTGACTCAGCTTCAGCCGTGAGGTAATGACATTGTCGGCACCTTTGCAAATCACGCAAATGGTGTTGTCGGGCATACGGACGATGATAGACATGCGCTTTCGCTGACTGCTGAACTCAATCACGTCCAAGACCTGGTAGGAGTCCACAGCCATGGTTCCCTCTGCGTCAATCGTCTGTAACTTGATAGTCTGAGCCGGGCGATCGATGAGCATGTACCCTAGATCTTGTGCAGCCTCGACGAGGGCAAGCTCATCAGGCGATGCGGCCTGAAACTCGATAGAGCCATCATCCTTGCATTCGGGTAAGCAAGTGTGGCAAAGGGCGATACACAGAAGGAAGTGCTTGGCTTTGCGCGAAAAGGAAGTGTTGGGTTTGGAGCGGATGTACTCGAGCATTTCTTCAGTTTTCATGTCCGGTTCATCGTTGGGCCGGACCGACGACTTCCAGTGGGTGAAAGATCCCGTGGATGTACGCCCGACTGGCTCTGCCGACGCTATGACAGTTGCCAGCTGCTTGCCGCGCTTCTTCGAGACCTTGCGTGAATCCAACTCGACTTGCTTGAGTTTTTCATCTCGCAAGATGTCCATGTCATGTAAGACGGAAATGCCTGCGACAGACAATTTGCGGAATCGCATAAGATTTTCTGTTAATGTGCCCGTTTTGTCGGAAAAGACGTGGCTGATTTGTCCCAGATTTTCCAAAATGGTCGTCGTATTGGCCACCATGGGCGTATCGGTCACAGGATCGTACATATCGGCATCATGCAACAACAGCAGCTGGCCCAGCTTCACAATTTCCAAACTAATATAGAGTGACAGCGGAATGAGTGTGTTGAACATGATGAGGAAACCAAAAAAGATTTCTCGAAAGGGCACAGAAGCGTCGTAGAAGCCGTTTCTGTAGAGGTAGAAGGATCTGTTCTCCACGTCTTCTTCCCAAAGGTAATAGCCAATGGTGAAGCCGACGGCGAGCATGACGACGATGAATATTTGAAAGAGGATCATTAAGTTGACTGTGGACTGCATGGCGGGCTTCTTGGTGCGCACGTTTTTGTGGGCGTTCATACGGATCTTGCATTCTTCGCCCGAGTTGATGACGAGGCCGATTGCGTCAGAGGTGTTGCGAAGAGTCGAGCCGCGGTAGACAACATTGTTGAGGGTCAGTGGCAGCATCTCTCCGTCGATCATGACTCTTCCATCGTAGCTATAGAGGTCAATGTTGGGGTCCTCGGACACGATGGTCGCTTGTGTCTGGCGCAGGCCGTCAATCGTGTTGCAGCAGTGGGCAAGTGGCGGGCAGGCTTGCTTGGCCTTAAGATTCGTCTCACCATCCAAAGCCATGGTCTCGATGTAGGCAACACTGTTGGGGCCCGTGGCATGCAGCAGCACCATGTCAGCGGGCACATTCTGGTCACGCTGCAGACGGACGATATCGCCGACGCGAACTTGTTGCCAGTCAAGCTCAATCCAATCAGTGTTTGAGCGAGGTTGCTCGAGATCGCCGAGAGCCGTCTCCTCCACAGTGACGTCGGTCTTTTCGTTGCGATTCTTTATGCGCGCCAAGGCAGTCCTGCCATGTGTTGCTTTCCGTTTTCTGCCGTCGTTACGGGATAGCACCAAGGCACTGCTTCTATTCTCCGACTTGTCAAGCTGATATCTTCGGTAGTCATCCAGTCCTTCCTTGGCCATGCTAAATGCCACGAACGCAAGCAGCGGTCCAATTGTGGTCCATTGTCCTACGGTACTCAGACCTGGAATGGTCTGTAAGATGCCCATGACCAGAAAGTAGAAGTTTCCCAGCTTGCTAAACTGGAAGAACAACTGCTTCGGGATAAAGTCGTAGACTGTGTAACGCGAGGACCGGATAAAGTTGTTGCAATAGTGCCGGCCGCTGCGCTCGTCGACCATGTCGTGCGGATGATTCATGGGAATGTGGCGACCATCGCGCGACGGCGGCAGTGGTTTCCGGCGCAACAGGCCCTCAATGATGACCGTGTGGTACGCAGCCGCGGCGCGGTCCTTTACGCTTTCCTTCCAAACCAGGCCGTGCATCTGTCGGCGCCGCTTATTGCTCGTAAGCCATTCGGGCTGAAGACGAGCCAGACGGTCGCGGAACGAGGGCTTCATATAGGGAATGGGGTTGGCGGCTGCGGCCGAGGCACCGGCGCTCGTGGCGGCATCATCGACGCTGTCGGTCTTGGTGGCGAAGGGCGCTTTGGAGTGGATCGTCTGGAGTTCGTGTCGCTCAAAAATGGGCGCGCGAGCAGTCTCTGCGTTGCCGCGGCCGAGGGCTAAGCTGGGATCCGTACCGGAGCGGGAAGCGGCTGCCATGCGCGGAGCGGCAGACGAGCGATTGCGCTGCATATTGACGGCGGCATCGACAGCGGCGGCATCGACAGCGGCGGCATCGACAGCGGCGGCATCAGAGGCACTCGAGACGTATTCAGCGGGGCGCAACGCCGCGTCAATGCGATTGGGATGCATACCACCCGTCTTGTCTCACCATTTGGGGTTGTGGCAGGCGAGATCCTGGTGGTGGGTTGCGTCGGGTTGATGTTTGTCGTGGAGGTAAGAGAGTGCTTTGTGAGCCGTGTCCAAGTACAACTGTTGACGCAGGGATCCCGGCGAGAAACAAGTATGGCAGGAATTGGGATGCATGGGACAGAAGCAACGCGTTGATGAAATCCTTTATCATTCGATACCGCCGCGAGGGCAATGCTTGGCCATGGTCGTCAGCTGTTCCAGTCGCGCAAACAAGGCGAAGGCGTGGGTGGGGAGGTGTACAAAGGCACACGAGGCCTGGGATTGTACTTATTACCTGAGTTGCCCAAGTGTCAATGTACTAACTTTACAGTCTGCCTCTCCGCACACGTAATGCTAGCCCAGCCCAGCACAGCCTCGCTTCAGCGCCTAACCTTTAGTTTATTACGGCGGCCCCGTGGAGCCCACTTCCACGGCCCCTTGACCCTTTGCCCCAGCCAGACCACATAAATACGCTCTTCAGACTTACTTAGGACTTTTGATAAGGGACGGAGCTTTTGATACGCGACCAAGAAATACTTTATTTCAGCATTCGGTACAAGGACACTGTCGGCGCAATCGTTGGTTGACCGAGCGTCCGCCGTGATCGACGCGTTTTTTTAAGGACAAGCATCTTGGCTGCCGCACCATGACAGCCACGCCCCTAACAGTCCACGTTTCCAGGCTTCGCAAGGTTATTCGCACAGTCACCAAAGGAAGGGAAACCCGTCTAGAAAAGAAAGCGTGCAATAATGTGCAATTTTTCGCGTCCCCCTAACGACCCTAACGCAGGAACCTGCATTATCCAAAACCCCTAAATACAGAATCTATCTTCCATTACATGCCTGCCAAGACAAGAAAAGATGGAAATGAACTAATGGCAGCCAAAAGCCTCCTGGGCTTCCCAAATAAAAAGCAATATTGACAATCGTGCCTGAAAGAAGAAGAAAAAGGAAAAGTGAGGGCACAAGGAAGACAACAAAAAGCCACCAATGTGCAGGGTGCCATGAACTAGTCCGAGATGCATCCAAAACAAACTGTGGCCAGGTAGTTACAGGCAAAACACAAGTAGGAAAAGGCTGGCTGACTCAGACCACCATTTGCAACAATGGAGATGCATGCACACAGAATAGCCCAACAAGGACTAGCGGCGTCTAAACAGACCCGAGGCCCCCTCGACAGATAAACTCAAAGCCTTGAGACCCATGTGCCCGTAGCCGTGTGGCCGATTCTCCAAAAGTGAAAGAATGTTTTCGTTCATGCAAGACTCGTTATAGATCCGCCCCGGCGAGAGCAAGCGGAGTAAAGTAGTGAAGTATTACCGCCGGTGGTACAGAAAGTCCGCAAACTGGCCGGCACAGCCAGATGCGAGGACTTGATGGTAAAAAGTGTAATCAATCAGACAGGAAGAGTAATAGAGAAAAAAACGTGGCAAGAGACGGAGAGAAAGGCAAATGGTATTAAAAAGACAGACAGCAAAGCCAACAAGCAACGCCAAACGAGAGCCCGAACCAAAAAGTAATGCTCAATGCAAGAACAGAGACGAGAGTACAACGTCAAGCCGTCGGCGGGTTATTGTGATGCCGAGGCCAAAGCTTCGGGGGGCGAGAGGCTCGAAGGGTCGACTGTGTCGAAATGAACCAGTTGGTCCATGTCGAGTTCTGCTTGTTGCGGCTGCACAAAGTGTGGCGAGAGGTTGATGTTGTGCTTTGAGTACATATCATTAAGCGCCGTGCCATCCTCTGAGACAGCGCAGGAGCCGTCCTGCGGTCCATACATGCCAGCGGAGCCAGGGCGGCCCATCATATGCATGGGTGGTGACTGGTCGGCAATGGTAGGCTCGTTGCCAGCGTAGCCGAGAGATGAGGTCGGCGTTGGGCCATTCGTCTCGGGGCCTACCATGGGAGACATAAAAGCGCCGCTGTAGGCAGGTGTGTAGCCAGGAGTGCCCAGCGGCGTGCCGTCGGGACCCTGCGAGAAGAAGCTGGGGCTGTGGGGGAAGTCGGCGGGCGAGGCGGTCGTGGCAGACATTGGATACTGGCGCATATCAAGTCCGAATCCAGCTTGGGTGTCAATACGCAGACTGTTGACCATGTTTGGCTGCTGAGGGACAGGAGCGTACACGCCAGGAGTCTGGGGCGGGCCCATATCGGTGGGAGCTGAGATGTAGAATGAGGGCATAGGCTGGTTCTGGAACATGGCAAAGTCAATGGGACCGGGGACGGAACGACTTCTCTGGCGCTTGTGGCCCTGGGGAGGGCGCATGGCCGAATGCATCTGACCGATGCCCCATTGGTTCTGGTCAGGCATCATGCCCATGTGGCTGGGAGCAAAGTTGGGCTGGGAGGATGGGCGAGGAATGGGCGAGACGGGGGCCGAGGCGGCAATGGCGTGAGCCTCCATGGCGGCGTTGGGGCTGGCGGCGGCATAGGTCATGTTGCTGTGGCGATTCATGAAGGACTCGAGGGAGATAAGCTTGGCGAGCTGGCCGCTGAGGACCTTGGGGTTACCACCGAGGTGGTGAAGCATGCAGCTCGAAGCCTGCGAATCCTCGGTGAAGTCGCCAACTTGGTAGAAGCCGCCAGCAGAGGGAGGCGAGTCCATGAAGAAGTTGGGGGCGTGGTTGAGCTCAATGACGATGCCGCCGAGCTTAGAAAGGTCGCCTTCGCTATGTTCTAGGTAAATGCTCTTGATGTAAGCAAAGGGATACTCGATCTTGTAGCCGGCTTGATCGTTGTTGATGTAATAGGTCATGGTGCACTTGTCGGGGGAGTAGAAAATGATGAGATCCATTGTGTTCTGGCCGACCCTGGTCCACTTGCCGATGCTGAGAGAGCGGCAGCTGAGGTGGTGAATCAGAACCTTGCCGGGGCTGGCTTGTTCGCCGAGGAGTGAGTTTCCGTGACCAAAGGGCATGAGTCCGGTGCGGCCGAGATAGCCTCCACCAAGGCTCTTGCCAGACTCCATCGCTTGCATGGCAAGGTAAGCGCGCATGGATTCGGGTATGTTGTCAATATCTTCGCCTGTTTCAAGGCTCTTCTTGGCCAGCAGCTTGATTTTGGCGCGTCTGGAGAAAGGTCAGCAACTGACGATGCATGTACATGGACTTAGGGATAGGTAAGTCGAGTGGGGGACTCGGACGTGTCCAAGTGAGATGCACGCGTGTAGTCGAAACATACCTGTTTTGGAACCAAATCTGGACGGATCTCTCCGTCATGTTGATTTCGTCTGCAATGCGGTCACGGACACTGGCAGTGGGGGTAGGGTTCTTGTTGAATTCGACTTCGAGAGTGGCGAGCTGGTCCTGGGTGGCACGCTGGCGCTTATGATTCTTTTGCTGCTGGGTCAGTGTGCTCTTGCGAGGTGGGCGCTTGGAGATGCTGGCCGATGTGTGGCCGGCGGTAGAGGCGGTAGGGGAGGGCGTCCGCCCAGAGGAGGTGGCCGTGGCGGAACCTGGAGCCGTAGTCGAGTTGGGGCTCGAGGACTCGGGGGCCTGGTGCATGGGCATCATGGAGACGGGCATTTCAACTTCCGTGGCCATGGCTGAGGATGTCGTTGGGTCCGTCAGTGACGAACACTGCGATTTCAGTTTATTGTGGTCGAAGTAGTGGGTGTGTATAGCAGCAAACACGATTCTAACGGGGCGGCGTGGTCCGAGGTATTGTCGAGAGCGCAGCGGCGCGAGCGTGTAGCGAAGGAGGGTGAGAAGTTGGATTATGATGAGTAAAGAATGTGATGCATCGACTGCTGAGGAGAAAGGATGGAGAAAGCTGATGTCGAGTGTTGTGATTATATTCGAACAGGTGTAGTAGAGGATGTACAGACCGCGTCGGGGGGTCGTATTGATGGAATAGCGGTGGACTGAGAAGCCGAAGGGAATGAAATGGTGATACCGAAAGGAGTGAGGAATCACTGGTTGATGTTTAAAGAGAGTGGATGTTGTAGAGAGCGACAGAAAGAAAAGGAATGAAATGAATAAGAAAAGACGCGGGGAAGAAAAAAGAGTGTAGAACAAAAAAACCAGTTGACGATGGAGGATGGGAGGCGAGAAAGAAGAAAACGGGGATGAATGGGGGGCAGCCGGGGGGAAAAGGGAACGAGCGAGTGGCCAAGCGGCGTGGCAGAACAAAAAGCGCTGTGGGAGGAGGCAGCGGGTGTGGTGGGACTGGGCCAGTGGGAGCCCGTGGAAGCCATTCTGGTGCGGTGCAAGGGACCTGCGTGACTTTGGCTGGGAGTGACGAGGGAGCACAGCAGATGGCTTGTCGTGGTGCATCAACGATTCAAGTCAGTTAGACGGGTGTGCCTGGAGCTAGCGGGAGGCTAGCAAAGGTACGGCAGACCTGCCTGTGCCTGGCTTGGCTGGCAGCCGGGGCCATTGAGAGGGGAGAGAGAGGGGCTACTTGGGTACAGGTACCTACCTCGCAATGGAGTGGGAGTGGAAGTGGGAATGGGAGGGCAGAGGGCGTACCACGAAAGAGTGTGTATCCGTACCTTTCTAACTATTCACCTACTTTCTTTGTACGGATTAACCGCGACGACCAGTTACAGAGGTACCTACATAGATACTTCGGCCACACAGGCTTACTACTATTTAACACGGCACCTGCAGTGCGAGCGAGTGGATGCTTGGGATTCACTTCAGCAGCAAAAATTGCTGGAGGCGAGCAAAAGAAACAGGGGGCAAGCCAGAGCCCACTCGCACGCACCCACACCCACGCAATCCAGCCAGTCACAGTAGTCGGGGAAGCTTCCTGATGCCTTTGGTAGAGTCAGTCGACTTGACCCGCAAACCCGACACAGGAGCGTCAGTATCAGTACTCCGTAGACATGGCTCCTTTTTTTTTTTCCCTAGTCAGGTACGTGTTTGGCTGCGAGACGAGGTGGGCGGTGCCTGTTTGGACAGGTGGGTAGCACTGTAGCAATGTGCAACAGCCTGCAGTATGCGGGCGCCGGTTTGGCGGCGCAAGGCGCGTGCTGTATTTATCTTTTCGTTAATGTTGCAGCAAAGGAAATGCCTGTCTACACTATTCTTACGTTATTCAATAAGCCATCTCGGTCAGAATAGCTTGCCTAGATCCTACTTGCTTCATTGCTTCGGCACTTCACGGACGCCTCCCTGGGATGACAGAGGGCGATCAAGTTCACAGCACAGGCCCAGCTCGTGGCACCAGTTGCTAACCATGAGGTTGAGCATCGAAACGGCGTTACGAAGGAACCTGCCTATACTAGTAATGCAGGAGGCCATGTATTACGCCTAATATGGCGAGCATCATCAATTATTGGAGGAACGCGCAGCTGCATTGTCACCTCGCCCTAGTTACTTTGCATGACCCATCTATATTTATCCTCGCCTGTTTTATCTTGCAAGCCATTTCTCATGCCAGCCGTTACCACCAGATTGAAGACTGAAGGTTGAAGGCTGAAGACAGAAGACTGAAGGTTGAAGGCTGAAGACAGAAGACTGAAGGTTGAAGGCTGAAGACAGAAGACTGAAGACTTCCAATTGCTTCCTGCAGGTACCAGTACCAGCCTGACCAAAGCCGCCCCTCCCCAGACCCATTTCTTTCTTTTCTAGAGGACTAGTTCCAGGCACCATTCCCCCCGAGCTCGTCAAGACTCACCACTGACCAGTCCAGTTTAACCTTGATCTGGCACTAGCCCAGGAACCAAACTCTGAGCCACCTCCATGCATCCATCCAAACCCCTTGCCTGGTGTCTGTCAAGTTCCAACCTGCCCGCCTTTGCACCAGCATCTGTTCTTTTTTGCTCGCCTCCGTCGTCAACATTCAGTGCTACTCAGGGGCAATCAGCGTCATCCAGCATCGTATCCCTCTCGGATTTGCACCCTCGTCCTTCTCGACCTCAACCGTGTGCAACTGTACCAAGCCTGGGCCCGTCCTCTTGAATGCCGTGTCGCATCGCATTTGCATCACCCCCTCAAACCAATCCCGCTTGACTCAGCCATCAAAGAATACAACACCCCGCAACCCTGACTTGGGCTTTTCTTAATCCGTATTTGTTCCCTCTAGCCCTCTTGCTCCAGTTGTGTGCTGGCCCTGCGCCTCCGACGTGGTCTTGCCGCGTTCGCATCAACAATGCCATTCCCAGCCAAAAGCGAAACCGATCGACAGGGCATCAAGGCACAACATCGGGCTAGCCTAGACAGTTTGCTGCCCAGCGCGCCATGCCACAGCCAAAAAAAGCAGCACAAGAAAGGAAAAGGAAAGACAAGAGAAACCCTGCTCAAACCACACGCCTCGGCCAACCACGTACCATCTGGCCCGTTAGAGGGGGAGCCGCCTCCACTGTGGCTCGCCACCTGCGTCTAGCCACTGGTCGATGGTCACTGGTGTCTCATCCTACGCCCACAGCCGGCCATGATCCAAGACAGGGGTCGCGACCAACGCTGCCATATCCGCCTTGCTCGCCACGAAACCACAGACTACAAAGTACGGATTAGCAGCCCACCAATCCAGCCCCTGACACCAGACGGGCATAAGAGTGGAGAGGACGCCAGTCAAGGTCAGGCGAGGACAAGGCCCTCTTGAGTCTTGTTGGGGGGAAGCCAACCGACGCGGTCTACAGCATGCCATGCCTCGTTTCGCTACTCTTTTCCCCGCCGCCCAGCTCAATAAAATAGTCCCTCGGATGCTCGCTCTCAATCTATCCGCCACACGAGATGCTGGCGCTGCAACCCGCTGCTGACCGCTAATAATAAATATTTGGCAGCCATGAATACTCCGTACATTGGACTCGTTCTGCCCTTGTGGATCTTATTCTGCGATACACTCAGACACCACACAAATTCATCCTCCTAGGCAAACTGGGCTCGCCACTTAGCCCCAGTCAGCCAACTCGCGCATCGCTCTGGCGGCCCCATGTACGTCACACCCGCAAGGTTGCAGCTTGGCATCACTGTCCGGGATTCCAGCATTGAGCAGGGCAGGCGCATTATGCGTTGGGATCTTCTGCACAGGATCGAATGGTAATAAAAAATCACATCTCATGTCTACTCGATACAACAAGCACGACCGATGGGTATAGCCCGTCATGTGAGCATGCTTCACTCTGGCTTGCACATCTACATCCCTCCCTATCAGCATTTCCGAGTCGTTGGCTCGCTTATTTAGATTATTAGCATGTACTCCGTATGGCGCGCTATTTAATATTGTGCCTTATAAACTGTTGCTTATATCCCTTTCACGTGGATATTTCCGCACACTTCTTTTCCACTTGGATGGAGCTGCATGAAGCATTGGCTTTGTTACAGACCGCTGGCCAAGAATAGCAGACTCGCTACGGATTACTCGTGTGCCAAACAAGGCTGCGCCGAAATTCATCATCCCTGCTTGGCATGGCGCAGTCCGCGATACTCTTGTAAGTCGAAAGCCCAAACAATGCCCTCTAGACGACAGTCAGGTGGTAACACAGTGACGACCAACATCTTGGCTGTTAGCCTGCGAGTGAGCCGACGAGTGCTTGACTGAGCAATGAGCATGCGAAGTGGGCGTCAGCCGCGTCACTTACAACTTATAAACACAGCATGTTCGAAGAGACATGCAGCGAGGCGCCAAATCCTGCATCGACTTTCAGCGGGCCGGCTGCAGGTGACAACGCGCGTCTCCAATGCCGAACGCCAAGTTCCAGCTCAGGCGACAGTGGCAAGTGGACAGTGTCAACTCAGCTTTATGCAGCACTGCTCAAATGGAGCTTGCCCGATATGCAAAACATGCTGCCTGTTGATAGACATGTTGACACTGTTTCGCAATGCCAGCCAACCACAACCAGAGCGCACATGACAGCCACTGCACTGTGATTCTTCTGGGGTCGACTTCTTGGCCAGGCGTGCCACGCTGCCAGCTACATTCGAGAGTTGGCTGGTGGAGCGGCGCTCAACGCTAATAAACACTCGAGGTCAAGGCTCGGCTGGGCTGGCGCAACTTGGCGCCGCCTTGATCAAGATACTTTTGTCGACTCCTTTGCCGTTGACTGATGATTAACTAAGTACGGATTAGCCGGCATCGCTTCTCTGCTGCACGCTAGGCCGCCTGTCTCCATCAACGCCACCGCAGGCTCTTACTGCTCCCTCCCGCAAACACAATGACGATTCTGGTTATACTACGGATTAATCATGTTGGATTTGTGCGCATCCGTTTCTTCAAAATAGTCCACTACGGCTGCGTCGCACCAAGCTGCTCAGCCATATCGTGTATCAGGGGCACGCCGTGTGACTCGTGGCATATTTAGTTGCATGTTGTACGGAGTAAACTCTATACTTCGAAAATTGCAGCAGGTTAAAGCTGCGATATGATGCCCTTTACGGAGTACTGGTACAGCTTCTCGCCCCATCCCGACGAGCTTTTCTTTTTTTAAACATTTCTACATACCCTTGTTTGAGAAGCATGTCAGGCGCCCGGGCAAAGTTTTTCTCACTTCCACTTGGCTGACCATTTGAACCTGGGCCATCCATTACCCCTGACTAGTGACGGGCGGCATCTTGCGTCGCTGCCAGCCAACCACAATCAGTCGCGCGTCTGGGCCTTGCCCCGCCCGCCCGGACGCCCAACCATAGCCGTCTTGGAACCCGTGCTCCGTACGACAAGACTATCTATTGACTTGCACACACACGGTGATGATTCGTGGATACTACATATACCGATAGCATCACAAGACGCTCGGCTACAGCTTCCCGGCCTCTGTGTCTGCCTTTACTCCGACCAATCACCTAAAAACCTTTACTAGGATTGCGGGCGGCAGCGACTTTTATTGTAGCGATATCCGCGCCTCATCGGTGGCCTGCCGGCCATACCCTGCTTTTGATGTCGACCCTGGTCAAGAATGCTTGTCCCTTCATCGGATCGGTTACAAAATTACCAGCCGACATTGGCAGATGGCGCAAACTCGTCTGTTGCTGACATGACCTCGAAATCTCGCAACGTGACTGCTGCAAAACCATCCGATTTCTCAGTAAGCGTGATGCCGTATTTCCCGTTTTCTACAGGAGAGATGGTTGACTGCCTTTTTACGTTCTCTGCACTCGAAAATTGCTCGGAAGCCATGGTACACCAACATCCACCAGTTATTAGCACAGCGCCCCGCGCACCTCGCCCGTGTACAGATATTCCACCAGCCTTGTAACTCCGTGCAGGCCCGTTTCCGTACGATCCATTACACAGCCTTCCTTTTATCCTTGCGTTGCGTAGCATGAGCTGCTAATTTTTATTTTTTATTTTTTTTTGGAGTCTTTCATCGACACTTCAAGGCCTGTTGGGGCTCAAAAGTGTCTTCTTCCTTTAGCAGCTGGTCACTCTTTAGCCACCATGCCCCCTTACGACGAGCTGAAGATGACAATTTTGGCGTACTGTGAAAGTTTCGTGTCGTGTTCCTGTGCGTCGCGCTCTGGCTATCATATCAGCGATGCACAATTCAATTCGCCACGCATCTACGCAGTGGCAGCCAAGCGGGCCAACATGATTGTATAGTCAAGTCTCGCGAAAGAGCCCGACCTGCGCAGCCCAAGTCAATTTTGAGGGGCGAATGATGCTGAGCCAGATTAGGCATGGCCATCTAAGCAGTACAGCAGCAGCAATGACCACGACGCTGCTCGATTGAGACCCCGAAAAGATCCCAGGTTGCGATACATTTTGCCAAGGGGCGGGCTTGCATTGAACGCACAGATCCCCGGGCCCCTCCCCTCATTGGTCCGCCGGACAGGGGAAGGGCACTCAGTCTTGCCTACTGGTATTCCTTCCTTGGTGAGACTTCGTCTCGTCCCGATTGTCCGTCAAGGCTGAAAAGGTGGTTGATGATTGGAACCCCTGGCTGGCTCGCTAAAACGTGGGTGGTCGTGACATTCGCCACGTAGTCCGAAGAATGAGATGGAAAAGAATTGAATACATATGTACCACCCCCTCCCCCTTCGTATCCGCTATGATGCGCTGCACCTGCGTGGAAATAAGCTTCCCGGCCCGTTTGCCTCGCTACCAGTATATGCAAACAGTAATCCGTAGCACTGTCTCTGTTTTCCCGGATCCTTGCTTCATCAGTGCGTGTATTTATATATTTATTTATTTTCTTCCGTCATCGGATTCGTTATTCTGATCTGTTTCTTTATATATAGCGTCAGAGCTCCCGCATTACCTCCTCGACCGCCTTGGCGGCCATTGTTCGCCGCTGCGTCTCGCTCATGGTCTCGCCGGCTTCGCGCGCGGCTTGCAGCTTGCTCATCATGGCTTGCACCTTGGCCAGATCCTCGTCGCCAATATCCTCTTCTTTCCGATTCTCTTGTAAATCTTGTTCTGGACCCTGATTGGCGAAGATGGCTTTTTTCAGCGTCTCGAGGTCGGTCTGACCCAATCCGAAATCCATGTTTTCGGGGTCCAGCGCGTCGTCCAAGTTGTGTTTGTTAGCCACCTCGTCGTCAAACGGGGGCTCATCCGCAGAGGACAGGTCCCATTCGTTTGCCTCGAGAGCCTCCTTGACGCGAGGTATGCCACTTTTTTCTACATTTGCCCTTTTTGTTAGTTTGCTTTCGTCATCCCGGGGACCGTGTGTGTCTTGGGGGTGTAATGTGTACCGCCAAACTGCTGCAGCTTGTCCTCGCCGCCGCCGACCTGCACAAATTCCAGCCCGGCCTCTGCACACAGCTCATCCCACTCGTCCACGTCCAGCGCGCTGCCGACGCCGACGGCCAGCTTGACGCCATCCCACGCCCACCCGCCGAGTCCGTCGTGGACAACCTTGCCGACCTGCCGAATGAGTTGTCGCGTGGAATCTGCAGCAGCAGCCGTACTATCCGGGATGGAGAAGACAAGGATGAGGCTGCCGAGAACGGCTAGGACTTCCGAGGCTTCGGTGGAGAGGAACGACGACGCCCATTCAGACGGCGACTCGATGAGGTCCAGCCATATCGGCACCGTAGTGGCGTAATACTTGGTCTTGAGAGGTAGGTCGTGCGTGATGCCTGCGAGGGTATCCTCTGTAGTTACCGGGCTGGATCCCGAGATGTCTGAACTGTCAGCGTGTAATGAGGGTGTTTACGGCGGGCGGGTGATGCATGATGATGAACGCAGAATGAACGCTAGCCAGGATACGAGTGTAGGGTAGTGAAGTATGTCGCGGTGTAGAGGGGGTAGGCAGGAAACATCGTACCATGAATGACACGGCTAAGGTGCTCCTTGTCGGATTCCAAGCTAACCGCGAGGGCTCTTTTTGTGTGCTTAATGTCCATGATCGTTAACGAACGCAGTGGATGGGCTGTGAACGTTGATGAGATGAAATCCGAGCGAGGTTGTCGTGGGATGAGAGAGCACAGTGGGGTGGAATGGTGGGGCACCCTTTCAACTTTGCGATGGTTCTCTGTTGAGATGGCACATTCATTGATGAACGACGAATTTGAAAAGGAATATTTCTAGCTGAACTAGGGAACATGACTGTTTTCAAAGCACAACGTGTCACCTGAGTGAAGCCAAAAAGACAGAAAGCAGTAGCTAAGACGATAGTCGTTACATATTCATTCATCAGATGGGCCTCGAAATCCCGAGGCCCTTAGCATCTGTTCCTCCCCAAATTTGGGAGCCCGCCGCGTCTGTTGAAGCCTCCGCGTCGATTGTCATTGCCACCCCAGCCAAAGCTGCGATTCACCACGCCCATGGCGTCTACGCCCATCTGCACTGCGCCGGCAAACCCTCCACCACCCGCCATCTCACCGGGGTTCTCCAGGCGACGAATGTCGCCCTGATCGAGTATGCCCTGTCGCCGTGCCAGACACGCCGTCTGGATGGTACGCGCCCACATATTATACCACTGATCCTCGCTGAGGGTCGCGTACTGGCCCGTCCGAGGGTCGCGCAGCGGCCACGCCACGTAGACTGTCTCCCAGCGCTTGGTGCGGAAGAAGAGCCACGGCCACGTAAAGAGAAAGGCGAGCGTCACGTAGCACAAAATCTCGACCCATTTGGTCAGTCGCCAGCGGCTCGTCCGACAATCGTTGTATATCTCGACGCGGTTGTTGTGCACGGGGAAGGAAACCTGCAGGTTGCCCTGGTAGTTGGTGTCGCGAATCAGCCTGCACAGCTTCGACTCGAGACGCTCAAAGTCCCAGCCCGTGACGCGACGCTCGAGGGAAAAGCTCTTTAGCCCTGCCGAGCTTGCGCAATACCTGTGGCACCAATATTCGACGGTAGGTGTGCCGCTTTCCACGGTTTGGCCACCACCACCACCACCACTGCTGCCGCCGAACCCCGGCGCACGCTTGGCCAAGACGGTTCCGCGGCGCACCTTTTCAAAGTTGCCGACCGTCGTCAACTGTCGCCACGAGGCCCCCGTGCGGGCATCAGTGTAGAGTAGACTCGTGAGCTCAACTTCGACGTCAAAGTCGACGACTGTCTCTTGCTCCTCCTTGTCGTTGCGTCGGCGGGTTTCCGTGTGCGTTCCCCGCACGTGGCATAGAGGACGCGGCGGGCTCTCGGCGAGGACTTGGAGCTGCCGTTGCAAGAAGACCGGATCCGTATCGAGTCGGCGGTCAAGGAAATACGTCTTGCCGCTCGTATCGGAGCTGCGGAACGGCGCGACGTCGAGACTGGGCGTGCCCTGTGGTATCAGCGGATCGGTGGGGACGAAGGCGTCGACATCGTGGTCGCTGTACAGCGGCGGCAGGTCGTCATCGGCGTGCGGAGGCGCGCGGTCAAAGTCATTGTCAAAGTACTGTTGGCGCTGCTGCGGCGAATTTGGATTGGTGTGGTGCAGGGATATGGAGCTGGCACCTTCGACGAGGGGCGTTGTCGGCTGACTATCATCGTCCTTGGACCGAGGGACGAGGTCCGATGCATTGCCCATGATCAAAGTTTTGGGATAAAAGAATGAATAAAGTGACGCCCTTGCTACTGACGAGTAATTGGCGAGGGGGAAAGCACGTCAGCAAAAATCACGCAGTCGGAAGGATTGCACTGCCTCAGGCTTTGGTGGCAAGGCGGCAGCCTGAATCCAAGCCGCCAGAGGCGCGTACTTGATTGCGTTGTGGATGCATCCTGTGTTTGAGGCGTTAGTGTCGAGGGCTGGCCTGACACGAAACAAGCAGTCTAAATTTTCTGAGAAAGGAAAACAATCAGACTAAAAAGGCGTTGCTTTCTACATCAAATTAGATCTAAAAAAAAAAGTGAAACCTGAGAGGCAATCGCCCACTGCGATCAATTCTGCCATGCGGGACAGGCAAGCCACGAACTGTATGTCAGAACAGGCACGAAGCTTCAGGTGCTCTCACTGCTACAGAATCTCGTAATAAAGGCATCATAGGTCGCCTTCAGATGCCAGATGAGCTTCCTCGTTGCTATTTTTCATCAGAATTGCCTCGAGTGGGCCATTCTCAAGTTGCAATTTGCAAATGATTCTGTCTTTGGTGAGCGTAACTAAGGGGAATTGTTCCAAACAATTGTAAAGACCAATTGGTATGTGATATTCTTGCAAGTATCGAATTAATACATGAAAGGGTACAGCATGATGAATATGATTTATTTTGGAACTCTCAAGAACGACTTATTATTTGCAATTATCTGTTACCTTTTCTCCACCGCCTAGTATAGAGAAAAATCAGAAGATCACCGGGATCAGGATGCGTAATCTAAATGCCTGCCTGCCATACCCAAAACAACACGACTAAAAGCCGAGAGAACACCAACGGAGAAAAAAAGGCCAGACGCAATGCCATAGACAAAATAAAAATAAAAGTACAGAGTCATTATTCCGCTTACACGCTCACGAGGCGGCCCTCATCCCACTTCTTCTTGGCCGCCTTCTTCAAAATCTCCAAGTCACCGCTCGACTCGCACATGCTGTAGAACTGCGTTGTTTCATCGCTGATCAGCTCCCAAGGGTGCGCATACTCAACCGTCTCACCCTTATCAAGGACTAGCACCTTATCGTAGTCGACAATTGTCTGCAGGCGATGCGCGATGGTAATGACGGTGCCGCGCATCTCGCGGATGGTCTCTTGAATCTTCGAGTCGGTGTTGTAGTCAATCGACGCAGTGGCCTCATCCATAACAAGCACCTTGGGCTTCTTGAGCATCGCGCGGGCGAGACATAGAAGCTGGCGCTGACCTTGGGACAGATTAGAACCAGAATCAGCGACCGGCGAGGATAGGTCCCTGAAGATATTCTTGTTGCTCGTAAGGGTAGACACTGGCGTCGCAGGCGCACTGATATCCTCCTCCCCGATCAAGTGCACTCGGCGCAGAGCCTCGAAAATTTGCCCGTCGGTATACAGATCGAAAGGATCCAGATTGGACCGCAGCGTGCCGGTGAAGAGGGTGGGATCTTGAGGCACAATGGTTATCTTTTCGCGCAAGTCCTGTAGACCGATGGCTCCGATGTTGACTCCGTCGACGAGGATCTCGCCCTTGTCTGCCTCAAGAGCACGGAAAAGAGCCAAAGTAAGGGAACTCTTGCCGGCCCCAGTGCGGCCGACAATGCCCACCTTTTCCTTGGCGTTGATCTTGAGAGAGATGCTGCGGAGCACGGGCTCCAAATCAGCCCGGTAACGGGTGCTGTAATTGACAAATTCTACAGTGCCCTTCTCCGGCCACGACTCGGCAGGGCGGTGGTCCTCCACAATGGCATCGGCCTCCTGCTCAACATCGAGATACTCCTTAATTCGCTCCATCGAGTTCATATTCTGTTCATTCGTGCCATACTGTCGAACCAACCAAAGAACGTTGTCGGTGAAGCTCATGGCGTAGCTGAGCGAGATACCCGCCGCACCGGCGTCAATTTTGCCAATACTGAGAATTATGAAAACGCCGGCAAAGAAAGAGACGCTGTTTCCGATGAAATCGGCTCGGAATGCCAGCCATCTGTTGAGAGCCCAGAGATAGATGAAAGGCCGGTTCGAGGTGTTGACCTTGTCAAGGTTTTCCTGAATGAAGCGGCGCTCAACACCATAAGCCCGGATTGTCGTCATGCCGCTGAGGGTCTCGCCAAATTGCTGGAATAGGGGACTGCGCTGCACGGACTCGAGGCGCTTGAGGTCACGAGAGGCGCGGAGATAGAAAACGGAGACACCGTAAAAGAGAATGCCAATGAACACAGCGGCAATCAAGAAAGCGGGCGTGATCACAGCAATGAGGACAATTGTCACAATCAGAGACAGCGCACAAGCGAGCACACCAATGGCGGTCGGAGCAATATCCTGATCAACAGCCTCGAGATCCTTGCTGAATCGATTGACAATTTGTCCAAGAGGGGTGACATCAAAGAATTTGAAGCGAGCTCGCAAAACAGAGTTTAGTAGAGCGCTGTGCAGGCGACGAGACGCAGTCAGGGAACCAAAGAAAATCCAGATATCGCGTACAAAGGCGGTAAAAGCACCAAGAGCACCAATGAAGGCAAGGCCAAAGACGTAGTAGACTGCATCTACATCGGCTGCAGATTTAGCAGTTCCGATTGGCACCTGGTGAATGGCTGGATAAGCGTCTGTGTAGGCAGGCGACTGGTCGACTTGTAAATTGCTCAACTTGGCGATGGTGGCCCATGCAGCTTTGGGGTGGAACTGGTTGTTGTACGAGGCACTCGCAGAGCTGAAAGCGACGCCGCGGACATCTTCCTGAACATACTGATTGGCCCAGGCTCGGACCCAGACATTGGTAGCGACGGGCGCGAGTTGCTGCAGCTGAAAGACAATGAGAGCAATGATCCAGAACCAGTAGGAACCCATGGAAAAGAGATAGAGCTTCACTACGGGCCATTTGATGGCGCCGGTGGCTTTGCCTTCGTCCATGGGATCCACCTGAGGGGCTACTTTCTTCTTCGTCTTGGGCTTGTATGCCCCATCGCTGGAGCCTCCCACGATCGTGGTCTCACCAAAACTGGATGCGCGGGAAGGAGCACGGGATGTCAGGGCAGACCCAGGCCGGGATTTCTGCAGATCCTCACCCAGCTGGCCAGCAGCAATCACTTCGGCAGAGGCGCCCTGGGCACTGACGCGGCCATTGTCAAGTACCACAATGAAGTCAGATTGAGGGGCGCAGAGCTGGACGTTGTGGGTGACGAGAATGCATGTACGGTGCTCCATGAGAGGGCCCTTGAGGCAGCGGTGAAAGATCCAGTGAGCCGTGTGGGAGTCAACGGCGGAGAGACAGTCATCCATGAGAATATGAGCGGAATCGGAGTACACGGCGCGGGCGAGGGAGATGCGCTGCTTTTGACCGCCAGAGAGAGTGATTCCTTTCTCACCAACGAGGGTCTCATCGCCGTGGTCAAGAATGTCGAGATCGCGTTCGAGGGCGCATGCAACGATGACGTCGTTGTATCGCTTCTCGTTCCAAGGGGCTCCGAAGAGAATATTCGTCTTGATGCTGCCGTTGAGAAGCCAAGCAGCTTGGGCGACGTAAGCGATGGTGTCGGCGAGGCCAGTTTCGGGATCGAGTCGGACATCGTCACGGCTGCGACCACCAGGGCAATATACTCTGCCCGAATACAAAGTCATTTCACCCAAAAGACCCATCAGCAGGGAAGTCTTGCCAGAGCCGGTCGGACCGGCAATGATGTTGAGCTTTCCAATGAGAAAGTCGATATTGAGATCCCACAGACGAAATGCGCTGGGGCCATCCTCCATCTTGTTGTTTTTACTACCCCAAGAGAGAGTGGTGTCGCGGAAGCCGATACGCTTGACGCCGTCTTGGTCAATGTTGTCAGTGCCGAGCTGTTCGTACTTTTCAGTCTCGTCTTCTTGCAAAAATTCCTCGACGCGCTCAACCGAAACCTTGGCCTCCTGAACGTGAGCAAACATGTCACCGAGCATATCCAGAGGAATACGTAGGAGCATGAATAGCGAAATGGCAGTAAAAGCGACCGAAGGGTAGAGAGGCTTCTTCTCAACGAGGGTAAAGACGACGAAGGAAAAGAATGTGATGAGAACAGGGACTGAGTTCCAGATGGCGACAGCGACAGACCAGAGGATGTAGCGGGAGCGCATAGCCTTGAGTTCGTTTTCACGCTTCTCGTCGATAATAGTGCCAAAGCGCTTCTCCCACGCAAAGTACTTGATGATGCGGATGTTTTGAAGAACTTCGTTGGTAATATGAATTCGCTTATCGGTAGCTGCCATGATGTTCTTGGAGGTCACGCTGAAGCCATTGGCAAGGAGATAGTTGACTGGCACAAGGAAAACCATGACAATGATGCCAGGGATGGCGCTGAGACCCATGACCTGCCAGAGGAGAAAGACGGAGACGGCGAGCTGAACGGGCGCAGCACCGACGAGGAAGTGCAGGTAGGCAGTAGTTTCGGAGATCTTGTAGCTATCAACCGACATGAGGTTAATGATGGTACCTAGGTTTGTTTGCTCGTCGGGAGCGGCAGCCCTCTTGTCGTGTGTGCTGGTATCAGCTTTCTTCTTGCCCTTGAATCCAAGAGCGCGCTTTATGGTGGAAACGGCGCCCCTATCGGCTGGGTCGCCATGGTCCTGCGAGACTCCCAAAGTCTTGTCCGTGCCGGCAGCGGCCCTGCGGCGAAGGGCTTTGGCATAAACGTCACCAATGATGATTGCGCGCATGCGGATGCAGATCTTGCGGCCAGTCCACAGACTAATATTGTCGCTGATGGAGCGTATGGTATCGAGGACAGGGAGAAGAATGACAAAGAGCCAGACGACGTTGCGTGGAGCAGCGTCGGGGTCCTCGACATATTCAAGAATGTATTTAAGCAGCATGGTGGGCGCAAAGGTAAAGACACCAGCCAGGGCGGCGAGCAGACATTGGCCAATCAAAGGACCCTGGAAGTACTTGAGCAGATGGACCACGAGAGAGCCGGTCTGCTTGAAGGAGCGGTAGCTAGCAATGACGTTGGCGGCCTTGTCCTTTGGCAAGAGGTTCCAGACGGTGTCCATCTCTAGAGGGGTCTTCCAGCCGGCTAAGACAATATCATCGACCCAAGAAAAGGTGACAATGGAGAAGAGGCTAGCGAGGGGCTCGCGTGAGGGCTCGAGACCATTCTCCCATTCCATCATGACGGTCTTGTTGCCCTTGCGGGTGGTGACGGCCATGCCCCAGAGAAGGGTAATGGAAGCAAACTCGGCAACGGCGATCATCTCGGCGAGCTCGGAGCTGGGGTTGATGATGGCGGAACGGAAGATGACGAGAGAGCAGACCCAAGTAATGCCGTAAATGGTGGCAGTATGGTTCCAGAGGTGAGGGAGTCTCCATTTGGAGTCTCTCAGGAATAGACGCAGTGAGACGAGTGCAAGAGTGTAGAGCCAGACGATCAAGCTGGCAGTGGCGGCGAGACGGGCGCGTCGGCCGTAAGAACCAGTGCCGGTGACGAGTGCGAGAATGTTGAGAGCGATGACGGCGATGATGGCGACGATTTCGACAATGTTGGAAAGCAATTGAGCATGGGGCTGATCGGCGTGGACAACGGAGCCGCGCGACAGGGTCTTGGAGAGGCGACCGCCGTGGATCTCCATGTCTTGTTCGGACTCGGTGTCGTCGAGGTCGGGCGGGAGTGCGGTGTGATCGATGACATGATCGCCATTGTTGACGGCCTCGTATCCCTGCGCTCTATGATTGTCGAGAATGCGAGCGACATTGAAGGATATGACGCGGATAGCAGACAAGGCAACAAGTAGAAGAGGTATTATGACACGAAGGTAGCTGAAGAAGCAGTCAGCGTAATTGGCACGGGGATCGGCAGCGTTTGCGGCCGCCACATCTGGGCTCGGGCTCGAAAAATGGCAACAAAACATGCACAGACAAGCAATGATGGATAACACAAAGAAAAGAGAAAATAACATACTCGACTTGAAAACAGAGAGTGAAATCGTCTACCCGCCATATGGGCCAGGAGCATTGAGCGAAGCCGGTCATGACCTCGGCGGACTCGGAACTCGACTGGGCGCCGCGCCGGAGCGAGCAAGGCGGGGAAGTCTACCACAGCACAGGCAGTTCAAAAGCGGTGTGCGTGGAAGAGCGGACAGCGATAAGGTGCCTCGTTGAGGAGCGTAGACGTCGTCGCAGAGGTCTTGGAATTGCAATGAAGAGGACAAAAGGAGACCCGACAACTCTGGATAAAAGATTTTGTTGCGTGGAGGGAGAGGAGTCTGTTGGAATGTAAATTTGTTTTGGTCTTTTTGTGGATTGATCAGGAAAAGAGAATTGCAAAGGGCCAGCACGCTAGGTACCTAGTTGACAGTGGGTACCAGCGGGGTCGATTGCAGGTCCGTACGAAGAGGTAGCAGGCGTCTGCCAAGGGCCGTTGGAGAGCAACGACAGTGAATTGACTGTGATAGTAATAAGCGGCTGTCCAGAATGCGACTTGTGGACTTATCGACCATGCCAGAATTCTACCATGGGAGCTGGTGCCCGCCGACTAAACAGACAGCTGAGACGGGTGGTGACGAATGTGGCTCTCAAGGGCAGGTAGTTGGCAGCTGCCAATTTCTGGAACAAAGGGAAGATTAAAGAGGGGCGGAAGTAAAAGAAAAGTATACAGAACCGGGCATTTAACATGGGAAACCTTGTTGATAAGATGGGATGATGTATGCAAGCAATAAAGTAGCCAGTAATCCGTACACGTTAATTAGGCTGGTAGCTAGGTTGCTAGGAGAAACCGTTTGGCACTGGGTAGACAAAGTGGTGGAGTTGTTGTTTCATTATTTTAATATCAAGGTCGGTTGCAAAGTCAAATTGGTGAGTCTCCGGGCAAAACTTCTCTCGAGCATAGGATTTTCAATTTCGTTTTTGGCATTGGTCTTTGGCTTATAGATTAGTCAATAAATAAATAGTGACCGCTTCGTTAGGTAGGCTCCTGGCCACTTGCACTCGCCACACCGCCCCGACGCGACATTGTGTAGATTGCAGTAGCAAAAGGATACAAACACCGATGACGTCTAGACCTGCCGATGCATGGGTACATTGTCCGGCCGGCCAAAGAGTCATGTCACTACTGGGGTCACTGATTCAACATCCCCGCACCTCTCGTTTCTTGGTGTTTGCGGCAATGCGGCTCCCCCTTCCGGATTTCCTTTCTGCCCAACTGCCCAGAGAATTTTCATGACCCAAGCGGCCAAGCGCTTCTTCAGTCGCTCATCCAACGATCTTTATGCACCAAATCTCCAGCCGTGCACACTGCTGTGGATACATAGGGAAAGCGTGGTCGTCTAGGATTTAAACTACCGAGTACTACCCATAACGTTTGCAGGGGTCATGTTTACAAGGGCCAATTTGTCTGCGCCTCATCGTCTGCGAGTTAGGATGTATCGCTGTCGGCTAGTTGGTATACGAGATGGTACGAGGCAACGAGCGAGACGAGGTTGAACAACAGGGTCATTTTACTTTCTGCATACCACAGCAGAGGTGGCACGACTAGAGTAAAGGATTTCTGACAAAGATGCAATTATTGTTGGGAACGAATATGTAGTGCCCCCCATTGTCTAGGACTTATCTAGGGGGCGGGTTAAGCGTTCACAGCTGCGCCCTTGAAGAAGAATATTGTGTCTCTCGTACGGTTTCGATGCTAGCCAGAAACTGAGCGACCCTGCCGATAAATTTCGAGGTGACGACTTACATGACAATAAAATATTGAGTATTGTTACTTGTAGCTTGGGCCGAGCACCCAAGACAGCGGGCCAGCGGTCGGATGCGCTAGCAGGGCGGCAGTTTATTGGAAATGCTCAACAACTATGTACTGCGTACTAGAGAAAAGATGGCCGTACAAACAGTGAGTACCAGTAAGAAATGGTCTGGTGGTTTGTCTGACCCCGGTGGATTGTTACGCATATCATTTCTTCTTCATGCCGGCTTAGGTCCCGGCTGTTGGTGTGGCACTAGACGTTAGTTCGAACAGGTGCTGAAATCTGCTTCATCAAGAGCGAGGGTACGGTAGATTTCAGCTTGGCCTACGGATTAAAGGTACAGATTAACTCTAGAATAGTAAGGCCAACGGTTTTATTGTGCAAACGGGTTGTGATGATTCACCACCGTTTCGAGGTCGCAACGGGCCGGCAGCGCCCAGTTCGCAGCTGGCACCGGCTTTTCCAGCCGGTGCATAAATACGAAACTTTTGCTTCGGCATCGAATCTTGATCCTGTCATACTCCATTCTGTTGTTGACAATTTCTGTCACCTTTCCCACAATTCCAACAGTCAATTCGATTCTCAACCAGGTCGGGACGCAAGCGCACTCGTTCATCCGCTTTCCCTGATCGAAACGAATCCCCGAGCATATTGGGGCGTGCTCGTACATCCCCCGTTTCGCGGGATTTGCTGTCTCCTCGCACTCCTCGCAATCGGGATGGCAGCGACTCCTACTCCCCTTCGTCGGGTCCGTCGTCCTTTCGAACTCTTTTCTAGTCGTCATAATTCGTCCTGAAGAGATCTTTTCCGTTTCGCTTGGTAGATTTGCTTTTGTAGTTTCCTTTCTTCTGCATCAAGGGGTGAAGATAGACTATCTCGGGCCTCCTGAAGGAAGTCCTCGATTTCTTCTAGAGTATCATCCCCCAAAGGCATTCCAGAAGCTAAGTCTGCCGCACCTCGGGACGGAGGGTTCGGCGGAGGGGTATGTTCTCCCGTGGCTGGAGAGCCCCCTTCTTGACTTTCTCGCGTGTCTTCTAAAGCTATTTTACTTTCTCTTATTTTATATACTTTAATTCCTTAATATTATTAATGTTATATATAATTATGTATTATTTTCTTCAGCTATGACTTTTATTTTCAAGTGAATTCTCGGTGAAATTTTCGGCGGCGCGGTGAAAGAGCGCAGGAATCGATGCTTCACTACAGCTGGAATGCCAGGCCACTACTTTGTTATCAATCTGTACACACACGCAAGACCACCTGTACGGTCTTATCAACAACTAGGCACCGCAGCCCGCCTTTCCGTGCATCTTGCGGCTTTTTAAGAATCCTCATGGGTCGTTGACCATCATCATCTACTCCCGACGCTGAAGTGACAATGCTTGGATCACAGCTTCAAGAGCCACTCGGTCTGCACCAAGAATTCTGTCCACCAAGCCACTGCCAGTGAACCTGACCGAGGTGCGGGCTTCAAGACCTTCCACAGAGACGCCTTGAGGTACACCATCCCGAAAGAAAACAAAGGTTGGCATCGCCGAGACATTATATTGCTGAGCTACGTTTTTGACATGGTCGACATTGACTTTGACGAAAGCGAGCTGACCAGGCGAGGAGTGTTCCTCTGCAAGCTTGGAAAAAATAGGCGCGATTGCTCGACAAGGAGGACACCAGTCCGCATAAAAGTCAACTACTACACGAGCGGTAGAGGAGAGAATGGCATCTAGTTCGGTAGCCTCGGTTATTTTCACCACTCGCTCTGAGGTTTCGGGTATAGGTGAGCGGTCCCTGAAAATGGCCTATTGGACCAGTCAGTCAGATAATCGAGCCGCCTCTGCTAGGTCTTGATGCACATGGCAGGAGATGGAAAAACTCGACCAAGCGAGGCTTTGGCTCTCGACGACATCGCATGTCTAATAGAATCGGGAGATATCTTACAGGCCCGACAAATAAAATGAGAGTAATTGCCAGAAGAATGTATGTCAAGGTGTCCATTTTCGCAGTAATGGGAGAGGAATGGTAGGAACTGATGCGCTGAGCACTCAGGTATGAAGGAGGCGTATCAGCTGGATGCGCGGAGAAATCTCCATGCCGAGCGCGCCCCAGCACGTGACAGACAGCAAGAACAAAACGTTGGCGGGTGTTGAAATTTCATCCTTGCCATGTCTGACGTAGCCACGTAGCCCAAGGGCAAACTTTGCTAATTTATTAATAAGGAGCTCGCAGTCAATTGCCGCAATTGCCGCAATCGTCGCCCATGGCACCACCAATGTGACAAGTGCGGCGCTAGGCCCGTCCCTTGACCCGAATTCGGTCACCGAAAGCGACCTACCTAGAGGCGCTACCATTCCAAGCTTCTCCAAGTGACCGTTCAAAGTCTGCCTTTGCAGAGGCGAACATCAAGCAGAAGCACCGCGCTTACACAAACCACACACCTACCACTTCATTTTGATTCAGAATTCGAGCGTACTATACGGGCGGAGGCAGAAGTTATTATAAAGTGACCTCTTGAATCTAGAAGAGATGAGGCTTGGACTCGCGCATGCATGAATCTCCAGAGGTCAACATCCTCGGCATCTATGAGATGTTGATGGTGTCGACACGGATAAGTTGGTAGGAGTAGCTACGGGGACTCTCTGCTCTGATAGGATTCTTGGACATTGTCGGACTAGTCACGCAATGCTGAACCGACGATCAAATACAGTCGGTTAGTCCTTACGCCTTTGAAGGAATGTCTGCTAGCCCTTTGTTCTACTCATACCAACAGTCGTTGTCCGTGACCCTTCCTTCATGAGCGACTCGGGATGAACGCTGTACAGGCTACTGCGGGTATTGCCACGAAGAAACGCACATTTCTGGAAGATAACGAGTGGAAAAGAGTCTCATGGGCAGAATAGGATCCACTACCGAGCCCAGTCCCATCACCATCCATTGCAAGATATCTTCTGTCATTTTTCTGATTTCGTGGAGGTTGCCAGACAATCAACGGCTCCATCGGCCAGGAACCCCGGGAAGCAAACAGAGCTGCAAACAAGGGTCGTCAGTGCGTACCTGAAAACAAACTCTTCGCTGGCGCCGGGAAGGAGGCTTTCTCGGACGCCTGCTGGGAAGTTCCCGTCACGGCAGGTGAGTTTAAACCGTTACCAATAGCAACGGTGCTGCACTGTTCCAATCTTGAACACGCGACTGATGCGATCTACTTTAATGTCATGAGACTTTTGATGTGAGAGCTTGCAGATGACGCTGGACTGTCTCCTAAGCCCTTCTGCGCTCCTCCAGTATAAGCAACACCCGAGGGTCATTTTCGAATGCGATCCCTCATACTAGGCAAAGAAGTATCGAGGATTTCGCTAGGGATCTGCCTCACAATGCAGAGATATTATTGCGGCTCCAACTATAACGTAGCCAAGTCAGGACCTTTTTCACGTTTCGTCTTCGCGTTGCCCTCACTGTTTGCAAGACCAACTCGTGGCCTTACAATGGCTCGGCTGGGTACCCTCGAAGGTCATGGCAAAGAAGAGGTCTGACTGCGTGAGCATGTTTCGGAGATGACTCCCACCAGCAATTTCACACGTCGATTACAGATTTTACGGTGAAGGGATCCACGACGTCTGTAGTTTGGCATCGCACTCATCAACGCACCGTGGCCTCTTGGTGTTCTATACATTCATATAGCCAGCGGCGTCCTCCATAATCGACTGTCGCTCGCTTATTGCAGATGTATATTTTGAAGAGTTTTGAAACGTGATTAATTGACGCTGGAGGACAGTCAACACCAATAGTGAAGAAACGAATTGCGGCAGAGCTACTGTGGAGGCCCCGCGGCACCGATAGAAACACCAGAGAGCCTGTTGCTAAGCATCGTGGCACATGATGGAAAAGTATGTGGGCAAGCAGCGGAGCATGATAATGGTAATAAATACAAATTGACATCTATCATTTAGCGATAACGCCCACAGATACAGATTATCGACTGCTGCTAATTATGGCTGTTCTGACAATATACATTGTCCCTTCCCCGCCAGGCGGAGTCGGGGCGGGGGAGGTTCTCGTCGAGGCAGTTGGCAGTTCTCCTCACTCAATCTTTTGCTCTCTTTCCCTTCGTACAGTCGTGCCATACGCATCTGGTCCAAATGTCTCTAATGGTGTCCTAATCAATTGCTGTGTCACCCAAAGCTGCCAATGGGGTGCTGAACCGCCTGGGCGAGGGACAAGCGCTCCACGCAGACCCGGCTTCAGCCGCGGAAGTGGTGTGATGGGTGTGCCTCAATCTAATATGCACGACCAATCCTCTTCAGTGGCGGTGCTGATTCTGACAGCTACCGGGGTCTTGCTTTGCGAATTGAATCACGAGGTGGGCATATGGCTTGCAGAAGCAGAAAGTTATAGCGCCTTCATTGGGGATGTACGAATGCCAAGTTGTGCGAAAAGACCATCATAGAGGTGGCGTAGTGATAGTCTGACAGACACGCTTATGTTGCCAAGAGCAACCCTGGCAAATGACTGAGACCACACAGGTCGAGAAGGTCGAGAATAAGATGTACAGAGCAAGACAAAAACGGTCTGTGACATTGGCCGAGCCTGACAGATGACTACCGTGACTAATCCCTTGGATAGAGAAGTCTGCATTAACATCCATTTCGGCAGCATTGACCCCGACTACCAACAGTTACGAGATCATTGCTAATTACTTGATTGTGACTGCGTATGTGGAATCAAGGTGCTGACAATCGCGTGGTGCTGATTTGAGGAAGCCATTTGGCTTTGTTTTGCGGGACCTCTGGGGGTTCAAGGGTCTAAACGCATAGCCCTGCTTTAAAAAAAGCTTTGCTTGATTCCTCCAGCGCCTACCGCAGCCAATAATGTGCAAGCCGAATGGCAGACTAACTAATCTGCGGGTTGGTAGAAGGAGGGGGGGGGGGGGGGGAGTGGGCCGAGATTCGTCCTGCACGGCTTCCTCGTGTCCGCCAAGCACAGTCGGCCATCAGAAAGGAAGCTTCAGACTGGCCGGTGGTTAAAAGCAGATCCACAGTATTTCTTAAAAAGGTCAACATTTTGTGTGACCGCTGATCACAACATCCGTGTGGGCTGATGCGAATTGGCAGGGGCGGCCGCATGATAAAACTTGAATGTGCAAAGACTGTACGGATACCTGTGGCCAAGGTCAACTTGATGGTGACGGGCCTTTTCTGGTCAATAACCTGGGTAGGTAGAAATATGGCTCGAGGCTTGATCCAAATTTTTACTGGTATGTATCCTTTTGGCCTGGTTCAGATCGAACTGCGACGATCGACCCAGCCACGCCCGCACGGCGGCATGGGGCCGTTGGGGGCTGTTGGGTAACTACGGATACTTAGTGCGCGGAGCCTAAATACTACAAAGAAATTGCAAAGCAGAAAACGCAGCTGGGTGCCGACTTGTTGTATCATCTTTGTCTACGGATACCCGTGCTTTCCGTGAAGCACGAGTTCCGTGCATGAACAAGCAAGCAATTTGGAATCAGCTCGACGGTACTATTTCTGGCTTTAGCGCCCTCGAGGTGTGATATGGCGCACCTGCAGGGCAGGTCTACCTATTCCTTAATAGGTACCTTGGCAACATCTACTAGCCCAGTGGAGCCAGTGTTGCCTTGCAGGGTGCTGTATGGGATGCGAAGCTGCAGCGCATTGCAAAGTCCCCTCTCACCACCACCACCACCCCTTACGAATTACACTCTGTGACTCTACAAAGAATCGGCATAAACTGCCCCATTGGTAGATGCAGTAAACCGGGCCTCTTCCGATTCTTGGTCAGAGTGGTGGTTATATATAGATATGCCGCCCGCTCAACAGCAGCGTTGCGATTGAGAGCTCCAGTGGATTGTGCCATTGCCAAGTTGTACGCTTTCCCTCAGCTCTACCTAGCTGTTCACAATGCCTTCTCCCAATCTTTTAGCGCTCGCAGTGACTATACTGCCATTGACGGCTGCGGCGTCTTGTCCATACATTCAAGGGAACCAGGCGAGCGAGGCTGCTCCCATACTGCACCCCGAAGCCATTATACAGGGCCGTGCTAGCCCAGACGGCCCTGATTTTGGACAATGCTCGCGCAAGAGCAAAGTTGCTGGCGGTGGCACGCGAAGCACAGACTTTTGGCCCTGCGAGCTAAGCTTGGCCGTTCTTCGCCAAAATGCTGACAAGGCCAACCCACTCGATGCAGACTTTGACTACGCTACGGCTTTCGCCAAGCTGGATGGTGAGAGCCTGCGCAAACATTTCTTCAACAAAGCCCCGTTCTAACTCAGTCTTCTATTCCAGTCGCGCAACTGAAAAAGGACCTCACGAAGCTGCAAACCGATTCCCAAAAGTTTTGGCCTGCTGATTTCGGCAACTATGGCCCTTTCTGGATTCGTTTATCCTGGCACAATGCTGGTACTTACCGCATGATTGACGGCCGTGGAGGAGCCGGTATGGGCCAGCAGCGCTTTGCTCCCCTCAACAGCTGGCCAGACAATGCCAGTCTGGACAAGGCCCGACGATTGCTGTGGCCAATCAAGCAAAAGTATGGAACTTCTCTATCCTGGGCTGATCTCTTTGTGTACGCCGGCAATGTCGCCATGGAGAATATGGGTTTTCCGACCTACGGTTTCGCATTCGGCCGCGTCGACACCTGGCAGTCTGACGAGGGAATCTACTGGGGCAGCGAGCATGAGTTTGTTCCCAGCAAGAAGAGCAGCGCGGACCGCTACAACGCCAGCACAGACATCAACGAACGAGCCGATAAGCTGGAGAGCCCTCTTGGCGCCTCGAATCTCGGTAGGCCGCAAAAATGAACCACTGACTGGTAAATAACAACATTTGCTGACAGAATAAATACACAGGTCTGATTTATGTGAATCCCGAGGGCCCAGATGCCAACCCCGACCCTATCGCCTCTGCAAAAGATATTCGCATGACTTTTGGACGCATGGGAATGAATGACGAGGAGACTGTCGCTCTCATTGCTGGCGGCCATGCGTTTGGCAAGACCCATGGCGCCGTGTCCAACGACAACATTGGACCGGAACCCAACGCCGCTCCCCTTGAGCAGCAGGGTCTCGGCTGGAAGAACAGCTTCCAGTCTGGTGTCGGAAATTACAGCTACACAAGTGGTTTGGAGGTCATTTGGTCGCGCACCCCCACCAAATGGGCAAATGGTACGTTGTGGCCGTAACCCACCTGTCTACCTGTCTTTGTCTCGCATACGCATACTAATGACTGGTAGACTTCTTCTCCTCCCTGATGAACAACAACTGGACTCTTGTTACTAGCCCTGGCGGCGCCAAACAGTGGGAGGCTACCAATGCCAACGCCTCCCACCCTGATCCTTTCAACCCACACAAGTTTCACAAGCCCACAATGCTCACGAGCGATCTTGCCCTCCGATACGATCCCATCTACAAGAATATATCAGAGACATTCCTTCACGACTTTGACTATCTCACGGAAAAGTTTGCCCTTGCTTGGTATAAGCTTCTTCACCGTGACATGGGCCCCTTGGCACGCTACCTAGGCCCCGAGGTTCCCAAGAAGGCTCCTCTCATCTGGCAGGATCCTCTTCCTGCCTCAAATGAGCACGTCATTGACGATGCCGATGTCAAGCACCTCAAGGAGCAAATCCTTTCTGCCTCTGGGCTGAACATCTCCAACCTGGTAACTACCGCTTGGGGGTCAGCCTCCACATTCCGCATCTCCGATAAGCGTGGCGGCGCCAATGGCGCCCGTATCGCTCTCAAGCCTCAGAACAACTTTGCTGCCAATAACCCTAGCCGTCTGAAAACTGTCATTGCCGCTGTATGTGCTCTTTCCATTTATGAGTGAAATCACCCGCTAACTCTCATGTTCTTGTTAGCTTCAAGGAGTCATGAAAGAGTTCAACTCGAACAACAAGAACAAGCAGGTCTCGCTCGCCGATCTCATTGTGCTTGGTGGTACAGCTGCTGTTGAAAAAGCCGCAACTGGTGCTGGTCTTGATATTGCTGTTCCCTTTACTCCTGGCCGTGTTGATGCGACTCAGGACCAAACTGACGAGACTGCATTTGCTTTACGTAAGTACTGCTACTCCTTCATCTTAGCCAATGTCATGCTAACAGTCTTCCAGTCGAGCCCCAAGCTGACGGGTTCCGCAACTACGGCAGGGGTACGAGCCGCTCTCTGACTGAGGAGTTGCTTGTTGATAAGGCTTCTCTATTGAATCTGAGCCCACCCGAGCTGACTGTTCTCATTGGTGGTCTCCGCGCCCTCGATGCCAACTTTGATGGTTCAAAGCATGGAATCTTGACGGACCGCCCTTGCAAGCTCACCAACGACTTTTTCGTGCAGCTGCTTGACATTACCAATGTGTGGGTTCCAGTGGAAAATAGTAATGGGGAGCTTTATAAGTCAACCGATATTCAGAGTGGAAAGGTAAAGTACACGGCGACACGTGCGGATCTCATCTTTGGCTCCCACCCTGAGCTGCGCGCTGTGGCCGAGGTCTATGCCTCTAGTGATGCAAAGGAGAAATTTGCAAAAGACTTCATCAAGGCTTGGACCAAAGTCATGGAGCTTGACCGTTATGACATAAAGGGTCGTAAGCAGAACAATACTCAATAAGACGTCTGATGACGGTCATGTTACATTAATTTCATAAAGGACTTGATAGTTGATGTGGATTTAAATCCCCAATGTGTGTTCAAATCCCCACTGTGTAATCAAATCCCCAATGTGTGTTCAAATCCCCAATGTGTGTCCAAATCCCCAATGTGTGTCCTTATTATTTGCGCCATCTGAAGTTGGGATGTTTCCAGTCTAATGTGTCCATATCTTGCGTATCAAGGTCTTCTGAGCCTGTTGCCTGTCGCTGGTCCCGTTGCTTATTATCGTACTCGGTCCAATAATGGAGGCCTGTCGCAATGACAATCATCGCTGCTTGTGCAGCCAGATTCAATCCATTGCCAATTCTGTAGTTGGGTGAGTCAAAAGGCAGATATGCCCATGCCGACACTAGGCCACCAATGTTACAACCCATCACGTTGACGGCAATGGCGGCTGTCCTGGCTGTATCTGACGCAACATTGGCGGCGACGTGGGAGTTGGTCAGCGCTCCGTATGTGAAGATGCCGAGAAATGGCAAGAATGTTGCCCCGTAGCGGACATGCTGATTAGTCGTCGCCAGGAACATGATGTATCCAACAACAGTCAATGGCGCACAGAAAATCATAAAGACGATACGCCGCTGTGCTTTCCAACTCCAGAAGCTTGTCAGTGCGCAAGCTATCGCGCCGACAAAATATGGTGGAACAGTAAGTAGCTGTTGCATGCGGACAGATTTCTCGGGAAAAATGGTTTTAACAATTGTCGGAAGAAAAAAGGAGCTGCCATACACGGTGATGCTGTTGAGTAGGAAAATCGTAGTAGTCGTAAGAACAACGGGATTAAAGATTCCCAATCGCACCTTGGCCCAGCTGAATGTGGAACCCGATTCATCGGTAGCGTATCTTTCGGCATCTAGTCTGGCTTTGGCCAAGACTTTTTCTTCAGCAGAAAGCCAGATTGCGGTTCCCGGTCGGTCGGGCAGCGTGAAGAAGCAAATGATGCCAAGTACGCATGATGCCAAGCCTTGTTTGGGGAGTAGAGTTAGCAAGACAATGCTGCTCAAAAACTAGTTGGTGAAGATACCTTCAATGACAAATATCAATCTCCAAGAGTACAGACTACCGAGATGCGGTATCGACAGGATAGCAGACGCAAGAAGGCCCCCAAAGGCCCCAGCGAGCGATGCTGAGATGATGAAAAGCGACACTCGAAAAGTCAATTCGCTGTGGGTATACCAGCGCGACAGGAAATAGACAAGTGCAGGCATAATGCCGGCCTCAAAGATTCCAAGTAGGAACCGAACGCCGCACAGGGCAGAAAAGGATCGTACTAGTCCTGTGCAGATGGTGAGAAGCCCGAAGCCAAGAATAGCCCCCGGAAGAAACCTCCCAGGGCCAATCCATTTGCATAAGAGGTTGGATGGAATCTCAAACAGAATATAGGATATAAAAAATATTGTCAATGAGACATTAAGGTCAAAGCCATGCATGTCCAAGTCGTTCAGCATGCCCGCGATGGCAGCATTGCCTGGTTGGTTGTTAAGACTTGCAAATGCTCTCGGGGTTTGACAGAAGACTGACCAATATTAGATCGGTCAATGAACGCTAGTACTAGAATAATCGACGAATTAGAAACAAGTGGCGGACGTAGTTTTGGCTGAGCTCATACAGTAGATTAGACTGACGAGAGGGATGAGAAAAATGTCCATTTTGAGTCTCATTCTGGCCTCGTCCACGATGGCGTCAGCAGCGGGGTCAAGTCTGTTGCGGATGGTCAGCATTCAGTCGAGCACCTGAGGGGGTCTCGCAATCAATGAATATACTTGCTGCTGTGAATCATAATCATTGCCCTCTTCAGAGGACTGAACGCCCTGTTTATGATGTCCGTTTTTCGCCGACATGGCTGTACGCTGTACGAATGACCGAGTGAGTTGGCGTCAACTCGTGTGTAAATGAAAGGGAATAAACTAGCCAAACGACCGCAGATGGGCGCTAGTTATAACCTCGATCAAGAGTGCAAAACCAAAATCTTGAGCCTGATGGTTGGAGATTTTTCTTTGAGCTGAGCCCAACAGATAAAACAACTCATTTGCGTTATTAGAATGGCTTGAATAGTGTAACATTAACCTGCAAAGCCAGCCTTTGCACCCCGCCTTTTAGGTAACTGATTGTTCGGCATTTGAGATTCGCTACTCCATAGTTAGCCACTACCGCCACGCCGAGAAAGGCCAAGAAATCGCATGCCCGACTTTTTTGAATTCAATAGTGTACGCGACTAATTCTGACTCTTATCGTAGGCGATACTTTTGCCAGATCACGGCTGTCGGTAGCCAGAGGAACAGTTAGTTAACTATATGCTGCTAGCGGAAACTAACAGAAGGATAGTCTGGGGTTAGGGAGCCGGAATGGAGTTGCCCCAGACGAAATGTATCGGGAACTTGATTCCAGTAGCCGGAATGGGGCCATGGTGCTAGTTATGTGACTACTTTGCAAGGTACCCTGAAGCACAGCAAAATTGTACTGACAAAAGAAAAGATGCGACGGTAGCGTTGATAATTGCTACCCAATCTGATGGGGAAATATGAATTAGTGGCTTGGTTGCCATGTAGGAGCCTTGATCAACAGTAAAAGCCTGCCAAGAGTAACTGAGACTTTGCAATCAAGAGTTTGCGTATGGTGAGTATTAGATGGTCTAACAATTAGGCAATTAGGAATGAAGGAGAGATTGTACCGAGCTGATTTAGCTTCTGGTGGAAAAAGATTCAATTTTTCTCTTTGCTGACAAGGTGGTGCAGAATGCCAAGATGAAATAAAAAGCACCTGCCGCGACTAAACGCCAGCATCAAGCCAACCCCGCCCTCTTGAGCGTCAGCGAAATTTGCGCAACTCTGCAACAAACAAGATCATGGCAGGAAGCAAAATTCTATTGGCACCACTCATTGCAGTCGTCATTGCAGTGATTGCTGGCTATGTCAATCTAGGAAGCATTTACCGGACCTTGCGCATCGCTGGTGTTCTGAGGGCAGAGAAATGCACCATCGCGAACGAGGGGCTACAAGCCATCCAAATACATGACACGCCACATTGCGAGGATCTCCACCATCATCTAGCCAGTGGTTTACTGTTTACAGCCTGCGAGGCTTCATGGGAAGCTAGACACTCCTGGTTTCCGCCCCTTGCCATCCTGGAAGATGCGAGCAAGGCCGCGCAAACTCCAGGAGCCATCACGGTCATAGATCCGCAGGTCCGTTACCCATCTTCTAATGCGTGAATTCTTGGCGGCCACACTAACGTTCTGTTGTCAGAGCATGAAAGCAAAGCGTCTTCGGTTTGAAGGATTTTCTGGACCATTCGTTACACACGGCATCGACATCATCGACGACCCTCAGGCAAAGCTCGGCGAGGCCGTCTTTGTCTTTGCAGTCAACCATCGACCAAATGAACACCAAAATTCGCTGGCGCCCAAAGCTGATTCCGTGATTGAGCTTTTCCACCACACGATCGGAGCCGACTTTGTACAGCATATACGCACTATTAAACATGACTTGATACGAACACCAAACGACATTCTGGCATTGTCTCCCACGTCTTTCCTTGTCACAAACGACCACTACTACCGTGACGGTCTTATGCGAGTGGTGGAAGATTTGTATTCTGGCGCCACGTGGTCAAACACCATTCATGTGGAATTCGAAATCGGCATGACGGAACAAAATGAGACAGCACAAGTCCAGGCGAATGTGGCGCTCACAGGGTTGCACAACAATAATGGCCTAGGTCGTGGCAGGACGCCCGACGAGGTTGTCCTTACCGGCGCTGCGAGCGGCGAGGTCTACTTTGGCGAGCCCAAAACAACTGCCGGCCGAATCACTGTTGATATTATTGACACATTCAAAGCGGATTCAACATTGGATAACCCATCCTACTTTGTAGACCCGTATGCCAACGACACCTACGATGCCAGCGGCTTCGTCCTCGCGGGTCTTTCCAAGGCTATAAACCTTGCTCACAACCGCAGGCTTACCGATGCTAAAGATGGAGTGATGGTATGGCACCTACAGGACCGTTCCTCACCAAAGTCAAAACGAGGAAAATCGAGTTGGAAAGCACGGCTCCTGCTCCAAGACAACGCGGATTATATTAGAACCGCGAGCGCTGCAGTCCTTGTTGCAATAGACCCGGCTCAGAGCAACGGTCGGCGAGAGGCCTGGCTCTTTGCTACTGGCTTCTTGTCCAGAAACATACTCGCCGTGAAAATCGGGCTTTAGCACCCGATAGGGAAGGTGAACAGTTGACAATCCATCATTTTAGTAGTGGCGCGCCGCATGCGCGCATGTCATCTGATGGGGGGCGCGCCCTGAGTGAGGTTTCCCACCTGAGCAACGCGCTGGAAGCCGACAGCAGAGTAAACATCAATTAAGAATTTGAGCACTCCAAGCACCATGCCATGGCGCGCCAAACTAGTTTGCCTTTTTTCTGCCAGTGGAAGCTCTGCAACTGGGAGTTGTGACAACATGTTCCTTCGATCGACTCCCCCCCACACCAACCACTGGTCGAGATTGAGGGCGGCATCTCGGCCAAATGCACCCTGCACGCGCCACTAGGCTTGTAGGCTCGGCCCTTTTGGTCAGACGATGGGTGATCAGCCCGCAAGCTTTTTTCTCTGCCCTGAGCCTGTGGTATTTAGTGAACTGCAAAGGCAGTCTGTGTAGAAGCGGACGATGGTTGTTTTTCCTACCTTTTGCCGTTTTGTCTGACTCGCAAAGATGAAGCCTTCTATTGCTCTGATTCTTGCTCTGTCCGGCGCCGCAGTCGCGGCACCAAAGGTTTATGCGACGGACAAAAGCAAGCCATTCAAGGACTTGACCGACCTCGAGTACAGCAGGAACTTGCCCGTCGCCGAAGCTGCTGCCGGCGTTCAGCACCGGGAGGCTTCCAAGCCTGTAAAGGACAACCGCAATTTGCACTACAATGCCAACAACAAGATGCCGATTGCGGCAAGCGGATGAACGTTGCCGCAGAGACCAAGTCGTCATGTTGTTAGTGTTACCAAAGCATGGAACTGCTCCAGCTCGTTACTGACCTGTGGCAGGTTTTAATATATATATATATAATATCATCAAGTACATATTGTATATCGAAATGTATATACCCAGCATATCCTGAATGACCTACTTGTTATTTGTGAACTTGTTTAAATCGCTACCCTGCGCCGCGTCCGGGCAGTGGGATAGCGGCCTCGGGCGACAGCGAGGTCGCCTATATCACATTTCGTATGCCGATAGCGGCCGAACAATGCCAAATACCCAAGGGCAGCGTTGGAAAGAAGGAACGGAAAAGGAAGCAAAAAATAGAACATGTTAGCCCGTCGCATTAAGAACTAGGCTATAGCTCAGAGGTCAACGTTGGCCAAGTAAATTACTTGGGGGCACCAAACTTGTCGCTACCTACCTGTTAGTTGCCTAGTTATCGGGTAACTAACTGGCTCACAGGACCATATAGCCAACAAGCCTATGGCGGTTGCGGGGGTGTCTAGCGTACCGAGCTAGAGCCTCGGCAACCATGGCCCATTTCCAGAATTTAATACAGCTTCCAAACTGCAGCTTCCAAACTGCTGCATCAAAACCTCGCCAATCTGGCCCATTGCACTTTTGAAAATAGACAACATCGCATCACCTCAACTACATCATGGCGCCGGACCCTAAACTCGAGCTGAGCCAGCATGTTCCCTGGAGTGAGCCCGCCTGGTATTCCTCACTTCGATCTCCATACTACAACGAGAGCCATCGCCGTCTACGGGACAATATACGCAAATATATAGATGAAAACGTGCTGCCATACGCCTTTGAATGGGAAGAAAAGGGAGAAGCACCAGTCGAGGCCTCCAAGGCTTGGCTGAAATCCGGAATCGGCCTGGATGATATTCCTGTTCAGTACCGACCAGCCAGTGTGCCCAGCTTGTCCGGATTGCCCCCGGGCCAGCTTGATGCATTCCACATGCTCATCATTGCGGACGAGACGTCGAGAATTGAAGGCGGCGTTAATATTGCCCTAGGAGGAGCGTCCTCGATTGGCGCACCGCCCGTGATCCATTTTGGAACAGAAGAGCAAAAGTCCAAGTGGCTGCCGGGGCTATTCACCAAAGAAACAAGCTTTTGTCTCGGCATCACAGAGCCAACAGGAGGCTCTGATGTTGCCCAGTTGAGAACCACGGCTGAAAAGACGGCCGATGGCAAGTTTTACATTGTCAATGGTGTTAAGAAATGGATTACTGGCTCGCCCTGGGCCAGCCACATGACGACTGCCGTGAGAACCGGCGGCGAAGGCGCGCAGGGCATATCGGTCCTAGTCATCCCTATGGATCTGCCGGGCATCACCGTCGACAAGATCCAGAACAGTGGACAGAATGCGGGTGGCGCATCCTTTGTCGACTTGGACAATGTCAAGGTCCCTGCCGAAAACCTGCTTGGCAAAGAAAACCAAGGATTCCCCCTCATCATGCGCAACTTCAACCGTGAGCGCTTCCTTCTCGCCGTCCAATGCAACCGCAAGAGTCGCACGTGCCTGGCCCTGGCGTTCCAGTACGCCCTGCAGAGAGAAACATTTGGCAAACCTCTGATGCAATACCAAGTAATCAGGCGCAAGCTCACCGAGGTTGCGCATCGAGTGGAGGCTCACTGGGCATGGATGGAGCAGCTCGCATACCACATTGGCACGTCGCCGGAAGGCTGGCAGAGCCCCGACGTCGCGGGTCGGCTTGCTCTCCTCAAGGTGCAAGGCGGCCAGATGGTAGAGCTCGCCGCCCGCGAAGCGCAGCAAATCTTTGGTGGTGCTGGATATCAGAGAAGCGGACCAGGAGCCACCGTGGAGCAAATCAGTCGCGACTTGCGCATGCTGGTAAGTTGGGAAAAGAAAAGGAAAAAAAAAGGAAAAAAAACCACATGTTGGTTACTACTTGAAAGATTACTGGCTGACTTTGCTTTTTGTAATAGGTTGTCGGCGGCGGAAGCGAAGAAATCATGGCTGATTTGGCTATGCGACAGGAACTCATGATGGCGAAAGCAAAGCTTAAACTATAAATGTAAAAAAAAAAAAAAAATTCAGCGCAATATCTAGTGTACTATAACTAGTTAAGGGGTATAGGCTGTATGGTTTCCTGCTGCCCAAGTCATTAAATCTCGAAATTGCGAAATGCTACCATTTTGTTTTCCTTGGTGCCATACTCGCCGCACTTTAAAGCAGCCAACTACGCAGTATTTACCTCACCTATAAAAGCGCTAATAATAGAATACAGACTTATTGACCTTTTCTTCCGCTGAACTATGTCGTCGCTTTCCGTGTCGAAGCCTGTCACCTGGGGCCCCGAGATTTCCCCGCATTGACCAACCAGCACTGCCCCAGATCCCTCCGCTCCGGGGACTGTTTACCCCGCGTCAACCAAATTGCCATGATACAGTCTGACAGCTCCCGTATCACAAGGGTTATAATTGTCGTGCGTAGACTTGGTGGCGGAAATTGATAAAATACAGCAACCAGAGCTATTCAGATGGACAAAGATCTTAAAAAAAAAAAAAAGATTTCAACGAGTCCCACTAACAGTCGCCCTTAGTCTCTCGGCGATGTGATGTGCGCCACCTCCAACTCCAAACATGGCCTGGATATCCCCAACAAGAAGCTCCGGTTTCTCGTATGCAGCAAAATGGCCACCTTGCTCGTGACGTTTCTGGAATACAAGTGGACCTAGCGCCTTGCAGAAAGACAGAGGAATCGGGGAGATATCCCGTGGAAAGGACGAAATGCCAAGCGGCACGGGTACATAGCCCATGGACTTTTTTGCATCGGCGCTCTTTGCGTGCCTGGCCTCGTAGTAAATCTGAGCACTTGCTGCCGGACCAGCCTTTGAGAATTGATAGATGGATACCCATGTCAAGACTTCGTCGTCTGTCCAGGGATAATTGTCTGTCCATTCTTTGAGCTTCTCGTAGATCCATGCCAGCAAACCAACGGGAGAGTCGGCGAGGGAGTAGCCGATTGTCAACGGCTTAGTGCTCTGCTGAGCCAGGTAGCCAGATCCCTCTTTTAAATACCAGCTTAGCCGTGATAGGCCGTCACTCTCCTGCTTGCTGAACCAGCCCAAGAGCTTGTACAACCCGAACCAGCCCGTTGCTGAGACTGAAGGTTGGATCATTTGCATATTGATGTGCGATGCCAGGCAGTGTTCCGGAAACTGCGCGCCAGCAGAGCGTGTAATGAAGAAGCCCCAGTCGCCGCCTTGGGTGACTGTGTTTCCATCATTAGAGAAAACCAGTACACCGTCATGCATCCAATACTACTCACCGTACTTGTTGTAGCCTAGGTTCAACATGACTTTGTGTATTGCCTGCGCATAATGAGACACGCTGAATCCTTCGTCCATGACCTTGTCTGAAAAGCCATAATTAGGCAACGATGGAGCGACAACATGAAAGGATGGTCCGTCTTTGGGGTCTGTCAACAGTGGTAGTATCTTGACAACCTCAAGAAAGCTGCCGGGCCCTGTGCGTGCATCAACGTTAGTCTGAGCAAAAAAAAAAAAAAACCCTATTTGGCAGTGAGACAAACAGCCATGGCAGAATAACAGAGGAATACTATCTTCTCGGCTACCGCGCTGATGAATGAAATGAATGTCGACATCTCCAAAGCCGTCGACACTGACGGTTGTCGTGAATTGTGGTAATTTGTTCAGCTTCGCCTCCTGCGCCCGCCAATCGAAGCCATTCTTCCAGTACTCTGTGAGTCGCTTTATTTCGGACAGAGATGCACCATATTTGTCACAATCCGAGAAGCTCACTTCCTCGGGAAACGTCGCAAGATCCAGCTTCTTCTGCAATACTTCCAAGCTGCGTTCTGGGATCGCTATTCGAAAAGGTCGGACGTCGTAGTGCACCATCTTAAGGGTTGGGAATTATTATTATTATTATCTGGCAGTGGGCTGAATTCATCGAGGTAAGGAGACAAGATAGGACGGAACTTGTGCATGGGTTGTAGCGGCAGCATCTTTCATTTATTTATGGTGAGCCGACAGCCCCAAGGCTAGAGTCGGACTTTATGGACGGCGGCAGGTGGTTACGCCTAGTGGTCGGCATGTCTGTTTTGTTCCTGCTCCGTCTGACTTGCTCCGTCGGTCACTTACAAAGGAAGCAATATGAAGCCGTATTGCTAATGGACGCACCTTGCAGCTCTTACAAATCGCAATAAACTACAACTACAGTAATCATCCTCTATACTGGACCTTGTTTGCACAAAGGAGTTCAATTTGGCACATAATAGTCGTCTACGTAATAAGTTTTTAGGCTTGACTAGTTGTTAGTTGACTAAATGGGCGCCCTCGGGTCGTGCACGCTAATAAATCCGCTTGGGGTAGAGGGAAGACTAGGCATTGACAATTTCTGCAACAAAGGACTTTTCACATATCGGTTAACAGATGCTTATTTATTTCGTATAGCAGCCGATTTCCAGACAAGTCGAGTCAAGATCACGGAACACTTGGCTAATGAACTTTATTTCGGCAGCCATGGGATATGCTCTAACGTAAAGTCAGTGCCGAGAAAGCGCATTCAATTGGAGAAGCTAGCCCGTCTCAGTAGTCATGTCACCGCTTCTGCTCCTCAAAATCATCGTCTTCATACACTTTTGGTACAACTGGCTACATGGATTCCTCATTGACGTCCAATATGAAGCCATGAGAAAGGACGGCCCACTAGGACGTGTGAGATGATAATTGCTTCTCAGAGAGTCTTTTGTATGAACCGGCAGACGCCAGCCTAGCTTTCTTGCCCCAAATGAGCAACACAGCAGGCAATAGCAGAATGAGGAAGCAGAAACAAAACATGACAATATTGACGTTGCGGATCCCAGATTTCTCGATCCAGGGTGTGAGGCCAAAGAGAATGCCAATGGAAGCGGCGTTGCGCACAAACACGACTCCGACCATGGCAGAGCCAATAATCTGTTGGCGTAGGGTAAGCTGTCAGAAGATGATGGAGCGAGAGGTTGCTTCGAGATATACATACTTCATGGTAACTGTCCATTGCATAAGAGAGGGCTGCATCATTGATCACGTTTAGGCCGAATCCAAATAAGCCCAGTCCGACCGCGATCAACGGCCAGGGGCCGCCCTAACGACCGCGTGAGTGATTAGCTTGATGTTTGTCTCTATATCCTTGATATATACTCACGTAATTGATCGTCAGCCCGCTCAACAAAATACCGCCGGGGCATACAATTGCCATGGGCAATGCTAACCACAGGCGCATCTCGGGCTCGAAGATGCCGCGATTACGCTTCGATAGCCAGAGTATCAGACGGTCGTTTCCATAGCCGCCAAAAACTAGAGAGGGAATCGCAGTCACAAAAAGGGCGAGATTAATAAGACCGACAGAAGACGCAGAGAAGTTGTATGGCGGTTCAAACAAATAAATCGCCATAATGGATGAAGTGACGGCAAAAGAAATGGAGAGGGTTCCAAACGTAATCGCAGCGTATGCTATCGCGGCAAACTTGAAGAGCGGAACTAGAGGTCGATAAAAGTCTCTCCAGATGGAGCCTCGAGTTTTGGTGACCAACGCAAGTCGCTGGACATATGTTTTGCGGCGAGGCATGTTGCCGCCATGGTTGATGCATTCGAGGCCGCCATCTTTCGAATCCTCAACATGTTCCAAGCCATGCTTGCTCTTTTCTTCCGAGGGCGCCGTGGTTGTTTGATAGTAAGCTGGGATAGCGTACTTGGACTCTTCAAAGAAGAAGACGACCAGTACAAGATTGATGGCAAACAGTATGACGCACCACCACCACATCCATCGCCAGCCCTGGCCATCGACAACATAGCCGGAAGCAACGGGCCCGAGGGTAGCGCCGGCAGTCTGCGAAAAAAGGAACCATCCATTCATTGCCGCATGCTGGTGCACGAAATAGACGTCGGCGATTGTGACTTGGGCAATAATCTCGCTGATGGCACCGCCCAGGCCTGTGACGAGATTGGCAGCGATGAAATCGCCTTCATTCCGCGTGAGCGCGCTCAAAAGGCAAGATGCCAGCTGCAAGACAACACTGAACAGGTAGACAGGTCGTCGTCCATATTTGTATATCAGGGGTACAAAGAAGATGCAACCGCAGGCCAGGCCCACGTAGTTGTACGCCACACTGGCATTTAAGAAATTGGGAGTAAATCCCAGCTCTTGCCGATATGACCGCCAAGCCGCGCCGCCGATATCAAGCTGAACAAAAGTAAGAAATACGTAAAAGTTGACGAGGGTGAAGTGCACAGTCTTTCTCTGAAAAGACCAGTTCAAAGGTTCGTCTGGGTCAGCCGTAGGGACCGGATGCAGTCTCGGCGATGAGGTAGAATCGCCAGCTTCGCCGTCGCAGGATAGTTAGCATCAAAGCATCTGTGCCAGTGAGCTGGACCAGGCATCTCATTCAAAACAGATGCAACTCACATTCTCCAAGGATGACAGTTCCGGGAGCCCAAAATGCCTGTCCATCGCTACTGGTTGCGTCGGGGTGATGCATGATGATGCTAGACCGCGACTCAGGCTCGCACAGATGGTGTGTAATCGAGACTTTGTATGAAGCTGACGTCTATGCAGTATCGTTCATAAACATGGCGCCACAATGAGACGGCGGCAGGCTACGACCGATTTAAATCACAACCGAGTGCAACAGAGAGCGCAAGATTCCGTAGGACATGCTTTCCTGAGCGGCAAAAACTTTTGCCGCCGTATTCAAGACAAACAACCTTGTTCCGAGACAGCGTGGGGGACATGGGACGAGGGGGACAAGCTGGTTGGATGTAAGCTATGTGGCTTGGAGAGCAACAAATTTGATGACGACGTCGTGGGCAGCATGAAAGGATATGGAAACAGATGAATCAATTTCTCTTGTCCGCTACAATCGGCAAAGTAGGATAACTACTAAAATGTCTTGGCCATTAAACTGGCTCGACTAAGAAGCGTCAGTGGGCCGTAATGGTATCAATGGCTTGCTACGCCGGTACTTGTCAACATTCGACAAAATGACTGCCAGCACGCAGAGGAGACGCTTTTTTTATGCAATTTTTCAAAAACAGACACAAGACAAGGGCGAGGAGATGTATGAGTACGAATGATGCTCGTTGACTGCCACTCCGCTATTATATCGCGGGGCTGCCTCTGACCACAACACAACCGAATCCAACAATAAATTAGCCCACGCCCGCTTGGCTCACAAGGCTGCGCTCCATCCACGTCATGAGCAAGCCTCGTTGTGTTTCTAGTTCCTTTCTCGATAACTATTGAACAAGGTCTGTAACTCGCACCGCAGATCATGGGTCGGTTAAAAGTAACAAACTCCTTTGCTCGACTGCCAAATGAGTACCCTAGCCTGTAGCTTATTTATGAGAGAAAAAAAAAGGTACCTAATTTGACTGGTTCATTTTCAGCGCTATTAACGTGCAAGGAGCACAAAGGTACGGATTACTACCTGCAAGTTTAGCCCGGCGATATGTGAAAAGGGAGCAATTGCTTATTTAGGCCAGTTTGTATGTTCAACGGAAGAGCAGCCAGAACCAAATTTTTATTACTCAGCTAGGACAGATTGAAATTTATTTTCGCCATGATATTTTTCCCACTTTCCACTTTCCACTTTCCTAGAGGTATTTTTTTTAGCACAACTATTATTAGGGGCTACTGAAGGTCGACCAGTTGACCGGCCATGTTTTTCCCCCCAGGGGCTCCCAGCAAAAGCGTCTACAGTGCATCCAAATAATTCCGCTCATAGCCCTAAACCCTACTAAAAT